>PITA01006416.1:0-100381 GCA_004023965.1 Spilogale gracilis | reverse complement strand
TTTTTCCTGCTTTGTCAAAGATGATTTGACCATAGATTTGTGGGTCCATATGTGGGCTCTCCACTCTGTTCCATTGGTCTATTTCTCTGTATTTGTGCCAGTACTTGCTGTCTTGGTAATCACAGCTTTGTAATAAAGCCTGAAGTCAGGTAATGAGATGCCCCCAACTTTGCTTTTCTTCTTCAGCAATTCCTTAGCGATTCAGGGTCTTTTTTGGTTCCATATAAATTTTAGGATTGTTTGTTCCAATGTTTTGAAGAATGTTGGTGGAATTTTGATCGGAATGGCATTGAAAGTGTAGATTGCTCTGGGCAGTATAGACATTTTGACAATTAATCGTTGTTTCTTAAAATGAAAAAAAATCAATGATTACTTATAAGTAGTATTTTAATAATATGTATTCAGGTATCATTATTATTTTGAGCTAATGCAAGGTCATAATTAAGATCTGAGATTTGAACTTCACTTATACCTCTCTTTTTAATACCTTATCCACCATTTACTAACCATATATTTGAACTTGAGGGGTCCCCTTCCCGAACTGCCAGTTCTTGGTTTCTTTATCTATGAAATATAGATGATAATTTATGGTAACACATGTTGGTCTAAGTAGTTAAACAATATAATATAGTTTAAATTATTTATATTGTGCCTGGCACACATTAAGTAGTATATAAAATATAGTTACTACTATTTTTGTACATTTAATGAAATTGGTATTGACTCTACTTCATTCTGACAAAACTTACATAAAGGGTGTATAAGTACGTATAAACAACATGTATCCAACATGATTTCTCCCCTTTTTAGATATGGTAAAAGGTACCATCTGCTATTGCTGGCCCATCTTTCATTTTCCCAGTTGTAAAGACCTATTGATAAAAGGTGAGATTATTTTTTTTACTATACAAGTTAAAATTAGACAATATATATCAACTTAGAAACTACTGTGAGGCCATCATTATGGTAGATTATATTTGCTGCCATGTCAATTATAGGTGGCAGGCACCAGATGGTTCCTTAGTCATCTGACAGAATTAATGAACCTGCCTAGTGCCCTCACTTACTTCTAGTGATGTTTTAGATTCCATGGAAAGAATTCAGTTGAATGATATCCTTTAAAGTACCAACAACATATTTCAAAGCAAAGGTTCTTAAACAGTGATTCATGAATCAACCTGCCTCTTAATCATTATTTAGAGTTAAGAAAGGATCACTTTCACAGCATAATTTCATCTTCAAAGTCATCCTTTGACAGAAGAACTATTAATAATTATGAAAGTAGTAATAAAATTATTTCTAATAAAATAATAGTTAATTCTTTCTATGTGCTTACTGTACTCTATGAATTGTACTAAGTGATTTCCTTTATTTATTTATTCCTTAAAAGGAAAAAAAAAAAAAAAACTGTTGCAAAATAGACATACTCCCACCTGTTGGTGGGTTGCAGAAACTGAGGCTAAAAAGTGATGTGATTTCTTCAAGGTCACACAGAAACTAACTGAACTGGGTTAGAAAAATTCATTTATTATGAAGTCCCATTTATTGAGCTTCATTTGTGTGCCAAGCTTTGTATTTGGCTCTGAGAATAGAAAGTTAAGTAAGAGGAAGCCTCTGACCTCAAGGGGTAGTTTTCATATCATCTTCAATAGAACAGGGCAGAGTGGGCCAAATGAGGAATTCTAGCCAGAGCAGCATTAGTACCTTTTTTGGAAGGTGAGGGTGTTACTCATTATTTTAATTTGTAGTATGCAGTGGCTTGTGCATTGAATATTTGATCAGCCTGTATTCCTAATAGTCGTAATGAGTAGTTGTATCCCACAAGTAGAACCATATCCAACTAATGATAAATGGTCAGAAAAGAGTTGCTGAAAGATAGAATGAAAGTATAATCTCCTATACAGTGAACCTGTGCTAAGGAGGCTCCTGAACCCTTATGGCCCAAACTCTCATCCTTTGACTAGGATTTCAAGAATAATCTGAAAATGCCCTTCCTTCCATGATATAATCGCTTCAATATGTCCTTGGCCGTTCCTCTTGGAGTCATGTCTGCCTGATGATTGATCCAAATGACATTGTCTGCATATCTAAAAAAATTTTCCCAGCAGGTCTTTTTGACCCCATTCCCTCTGTTTTGTATGAAAGAAAACCTATTCCCTGATTCCACAGTTATTGAGTCCCTTCTTTCTTCAAGGCTTATGATAGGCCCTGGTAAGAATGACAGACATGGGTTGCAAATCTCACTGGTCTCGTATTCTTTCTTTAGCTCTTTTTTTTTTTTTTTTTTTTTTAAAGTAAGCTCTATGCCCAGCATAGGGCTTGAACTCAGGACTCTGAGATCAGGAGTTGCATGCACTACTGACGGAGCCAGTCAGGCGCCCCTGTAGTCGTCTCATATTCTAATGAGAAAGACAGATATATGCTGGGAAGGGAAAAATTTAGTCCTGTTGTGTAGGAAAATATAATGAAACAAATTGATCAGACAATCTATAAAGAGTGTCCCTTAAAAGATTCAATAGTCATAGCTTACACTCTCTTTTAAAAACATAACACATTATTGTTCTTGTAAAGGTTAAGAACATTAAGATAGTCATGGGAAAGGTACCTATTAAGACACCTCCTTTGGCCCTCTTCAGATGCCAGATACAACAAGACTTCTATTCTTAATGTAAATTAGTAAAAATGGGGCATTGGGAGCCACAGCCTTCCATTCATGAATAATTATAAGGACCTGATGGCACCAAATAAAACTGCTGCTGCTGATAATGATAATAATGATGGTGATATGCTGGTTACATCCTAAATTCACTCAAATATATATTAAAAATGTACTGTGTGTTAGATATGGTTCCAAAAATTGACTTTTAGCTCTTAGTCCTCACTGGTTTAATAGCCTCACAGAGCACAAAACTATTGACAAATAATAATTAATCTGGAGAATGAATGAGATCATCTCTAGGGAGGAAGTAGCAGATACCTGAAGCAACATTGAAAGTCAAACTGAAAACATCTCTTGCAGAAGAAATAATGCGTGTGAGCTTTTTGACTGGAAGGAAGTAGGTGAGGCTGCACAGTGGAGAGAAATGACTAAGAATACTTTTAAGTCCTAAAAACAATAACCCCCAAAATAATTTATATAAATCTTTCATTCATTTCTATTTGGCATGATCCCTTTTATTTCTGATAATTTTTTGTGACCTTAATAAGGATTCTCAAATGACATCACAGTGTCTCACAAGATAACACTGAAATTCAATTCTGAAAAAAATCTTCTATATCTCACTTTTAATGGACTTCTGGATCTTGAGATTCTGTGACTGTAATTTATTCCAATGTTATTATAATCTGAAAGAAAGAAGTGATAATATATTAGATAATTACCTCTGAACTTCAAAATATATAGTATATGATTTAAATATCTGATAAAAAGACATATTTTCTTACAGTATTTCTCTATTCACTTAAGTAATGTATACCTTTTCAGGATGCCTTTCTACAAAATTAGTTTTTCTCTAGCTCTACACTCAGATTTTATATGACAAGCAACTCTATTAGACTATCAAGCTTTCAACTAGAACAGCATTGAAAAAATCTGAACAGAATGCCAAATGGAGAAAACCATCTTTGTGACAGCTAAAACATAGGGTTTTCACAAGAACATTTTTGGTATTGATTCTTGAAAGCAAAAATCATTTCCACAATGGGGAATCCTATTGGTTATAGCACTTAACATCTTTCTTTTCTTCTTATTGCTGGCGTCTATCAGAATAGTTTAATAAGAGGAGAAAAGATCTCAAAGACAAAAAAATTAAAGAAAACTGAAATTGCTTGAACTAGTTAAACATGTTTTGTTTTCCCAAATGATGTTCAATACTATTAGAAGCCTCTTTTTCTCATTTAATCTCAAATTACTACATAAAGCAAAAAGCATTTGACATTTGCCTACTGTCTTCCCCTCAAAGAGTATTTTAAGTTATTATAAGAAAAAGGCAAGTGTATATGGATATTCCAAAAACAGAGGCCATTAAAAAATCACTAACACTGTTATAAAACTGTAGTACAACAATATGCAGCAGGAGTTAGGCTGACTTGGAGGAAATATTTTTAGAACACTGACGGGAAGAAGAAATATTTAGATGGAGGAGAGGTGATTCTGGATAGAAATGAAAGATTTAGATGAATATTTACCATTTACATTGATATGGATGGAACTGGAGGATATTATGCTGAGTGAAATAAGTCAGTCAGAGAAAGACTATTATCCTATGGTTATAATCGTATGTGGAATATAAGAAACGGAGCAGAAGACCATTGGAGAAGGGAGGAAAAACTAAATGGGAAATTATCAGAGAGGGAGAAAAACCAGGAGAGACCCTTAACTATAGGAAACAAACTGAAGGTTACTGTAGGTGAGATGAGTCGGGGAACAGGGTAACTGGATGATGGGCATTAAGGAGAGCACATGATGCAATAAGCACTGAATGTTAAATATAACTGATAAATTATTGAACAGTAAAAAAATGCAAGTATTGTTGTGCATTTTATGATGCAAAAATGCAAAATATAAAAAAGGAAAGATTTGGTACAGGAGAGAAAGAAGACGGTGATACCAAAGAAATTAAAAGAAAAATCTCTTGGGTGCCTGGTTGGCTCAGAGGGTTAAGCTTCTGCCTTCAGCTCAGGTATAATCTCCGGTGTTGGGATCGAGTCCCACATCAGGCTCTCTGCTCAGTGGGGAGCCTACTTCCCTTCTTTCTCTGCCTGCCTCTCTCCCCATTTGTGATCTCTATCTCTGTCAAATAAATAAATAAAATCTTTTTTTAAAAAAAATTTCTTGTTATATCAAAACTGGAGAAGACAGCATATTGTCTTTGGATTTTGAGAAATAACTGAAAACATATGAAAGTTGATTACTGTAGGGCCATAGAACTCAAGAAAGGAGCTGAGGGTGCTGTGAGCATTGATATACATTCCACTTGGTGAAAAAATGAGGCCACTATCTGTAAGGCAACAATAGTAAGATGCAACAACATGAGGTTAGGGGGCATTGCACCATATAAAGAGAGAAAGTAGAATTACCTGTAGTGCCATTTTCAACTTCAAAGTTAATATATAATTGTGTTAATTGAATTATGGCTGTTGTTTGTTATACACACTCATATGACAGATGGCACCTCCCTGGGTTATATAGAAGGTTACAATTTATAATGACGAACACTAGAATCATCAGTATGAAAGCCTCATTTTATGCTTCATCCTTCCTGTAAGCTATAGAAAGAAAAGCTACTTTCAGTCTCCCAGAAGGAAATAACATGTGGCTTGGAGTAAAATAGATCAAGGTAAAAATCTCACATCTACATCCTATTTCTGCAAATCATAAAACCTCTCAATTTCCTCATTTCTACTATGGAAATATGTCCTCATACAAACCAGTTAATGAGGTCAAGAATAGAAAAGAGCTAAGGAGAATATCACTCATATTAAATGTCAACTGTATCTTTCTTTCCCTTTGTGGTCTGTTTCATTCCCACTGCCTCATTTAGATTCTCATCTCTTTACCTTTAGATTATAGCAAGTTATAATCTCTGTGCTCCTGGTTATCTCTCTGAACAATTTTGTAACTGTGTTCATCACCAGCATATGCAAAATCAAATCTCATTCTAGTTCGTTAAGCTACAGTGACTTGCTCAGTGAGTCAAACTACTCTGTAAAATTTGCAAAAAGCCTTCTTTAAACTTGTTTCCTACATTGCCAAAAAATTTTATTTCCAGTTGTTAACTCACATGAATCCCAGCCATCTCTTTCTCTGTTATCCACATTGTCTTTACCATTTCTCCTGTTGACTCCCCAATAATTTCACATTTTCAAGACTTTTTGAGGCTCAATTCAAAGTCTAGCTATTCATTGAAACTGTATTTGAGTATGTAGACTCACATGATTTCCTCCAACTTTGCTGTCTTATTACATTTATACCCCAAATCATAAACTAATATTTCCACATTTTAAAATTTGGGGTTAGCTTATTCCTACAAACAGATTTTAATTTCCTAGAAACATGGACTTTATTTTTTTTTAATCCATTGTAGAGCCTACCAGAGTTCTGAGAGTATGATCATCTGTTCAGTAAATACTTACAGATGGGTTACATCTGAAGGTTTCAGATAGCTTTCTTAATATTAAAACTGGATTGCCCTTGAAAGGCTGTTCAGCAGTAGGTTCTGATTAAAATAGTCTGTTCATTTACAACAAGGGGAGGTTTCCAGCTGATAGACTTTATTACCTGTTATTTAGACAATGCAAACAGTGTAACAGGGAGCATCTTGTAAACAAAATTTGCCTTGACTATTGGGCATAACCAACTTTAACTGCTACTTTCCATCTCCCCTAAAAGCTCAAGGGGAACTGAAATGTGAAGTGTTTAGCAGGGAGATGGACCAAAAATCCAGTTAGAGCAGAAAACGACTTGAGTTAAAAACAGAGAAACACAGAAACCATGCCAGCTATAGGAATTATCTTATGTCCCTTCACGCTTTCCATTCAGTCATGTTTTTGTGCCATTGATTCAATCCATTTCTAGTTCTTATTGTTTGGATAATCTAAGCCTGCCCAGATCCTTCCTTTGTCCCATCATCTGATTTAATTATAACTTAAAATCATAATAAGATCATAATTTATGGGTTGAGATTAAAGAAATTTTAAAAAGCATGACAAGAGCCAGTAGAATTCACAAAGTAGAAAGGTCTCCATGGGTGAGTCAGATAGTCATCAGTGACTAAAGACAAAAGGTGGCTTTTCCCTCTTTTCCAAATTATAGGAAACAGCAATAAGAGATGGGCTAATGGAGCTATGACTAGACAAATTACAGAAGCTACTGTGTACATGTAAAAGGAGATATGCCAGATATATCTTGGAGGTCACCTAAAATTTTAAAATAACAGAATTATAGAGTCAACATCAGAAATAATCATGCTTTTGAACAATACCATATATATTACTTAAATTATTTAGGATGTAAGACTTAGTTTCTATAAGATATAAATAATTGTATTTGCCTTTTGATTTTTATGATGACTGAGATGAAATATGTGAAAGTGATTTGTGAATTACAATGTGAGTTTTATAAATGAATTTAAAAAGATGAAGTATTCTGATTCCTCAAAAGATTAAACGTAGAATTACCATATAACTCATCAATTCCAGTCCTAGAAATATACACAAAAGAACTGAAGACAAATATTCAAATAAGCTTATACACATATATTCATAGAAACACATATATTCAGAGCCAAAAGGTAGAATAAATGTTCCTTTACAGATGAATAGGTTAGCAAACTGAGGCATATCTGTACAGTGGATTATTATTCAGCCATAAAAATAGAATAAAATACTGATGCATATTATAACGTGGATAGCATTCTGCTAAATGAAAAAAAAAGCAATATGCTAAATAAAAGCATTATGCTAAATGAAAAAAGCCAGACACCAAAGATTACATATGCTATGATTCCATTTGTATGAAATATTGAGAACAGGTAAATCCAAAGAGGAAGAAAATGGATTCATGATTAACAGAGGCTCTTGGAAGATAAGCACGGTACTTTGCTTCAAAGGTATGGGCACTCCTTTGTGGATACTAAAATGTTTTAGAACTAGTTGGGGAAAATGGTGCAACACTGTAAATGTACTAAATGCCACTTAATTGTAGACCTTAAAAGGATTAATTTTCTGTTCTGTGGGTTTTACCTTGATTAAAAAGAAAAGAAAGAAGAAAGAAAGAAAGAAAGAAAGAAAGAAAGAAAGAAAGAAAGAAAGAAAGAAAGAAAGAAAGAAAGACCACTGGTTGAAATGTTCCTATTTTATACAGCTCCTGTTGCAGCTGGTGGCATAATATAATTTAAGTCCTCCAATTTTTGTTTGTACCCTCACCACTTTTCTCTTCCTGGTCCATATTAATTCTTCTAGTACTATAATTAGCAATTCAGAGCTAACACAAATATCTGATTTTATTTTTAAGTATGGTCATGTTAATTAATTGATTTTAAATAAGAAGTAGTGCCCATAAATTATAATAAAGATTATAACTCTCCTGTGGTTTACATTTGAATGCAGTTCATGTTGAGTTTGCATATTTTTTGTGGAAAGACCTACAAGCTTCATTTTGTATTCAGCATATCCATGCCTTGAAATCATTGGCAGGGAATAGCTATTTAGCATTAGTCATCTTGCACAGTTTATAACATAAGGATTACAATCCAACCCAAAGGATAGAATACTATATTGCCAGGAATGGAAGTGGGATCATATTTATCTTTAATGGAGGAACATGTTCTATTTTTTAAAAAGTTAGAAAAAAATAAGCAACTCATGGAGGGTCAAAGTTGGCCAAATCTGTTACAGTGTATCTCTGGCATTACATTTTGACTGTTGAAGCAAACTAGTGAATCACCTATGAGAAGTCTAATTAAAATAATCTGAGCTCTGTAACTGGGATACTAAGCAGATGGTAGAACTAAAGATGTGCTGAACTAGCCATAAATAACTGAGACAGAACAAAATACAAGGGGGAAGTGCAAGCTAGTCCCAGCAGTTTGTGGGAGCACGCACAGTTGCCAATATGTTAGCATATGCCTTTAGCATTATACCTTTACAAATGCACATTGTGAGATATATGACATTATCCTTGGAAGCTGAGCATTTTAGATGCTATAAAGATAATCCATAAAATGTAGCCAAGCATTATGACATAATAATCTATTGAGGAATGATATAAAAAGGAAAGCATATAAATGAAATAGACAATTGGAGAGTAACATAAGGGTTCATAGTCCCTATGAGCAGTAAATTGATAGTAGTAATTTGATTATATCATTTCTCATCATAAAGACAATATTCACTGTCATTGTGAAATCTGTTTCTATTTCTGTGTGCTGAGCTCTCCAACAGAATGGAACTCGACTATGCTGGGATTTTAAAATGTTAAGGTGGGGGAAAGAAGCCTTTACAGTTATCCTGTTGAAACCATACAACAGTCAAGAACACTGTGCAACAAAATCACCTGGTGTTGTGCTCACAGAACATACATTCCCAGTGCAGGTTCCCCAGCTTACACTATTAGCAATGACACCCAGCCAAGTGCAGCACATTGAGGGCTCCCTTGGGTGAAAAGGGTGACATAGACCTCAGATCTTCAGTGAAAGAACAAGTTATTGGGAAAGTAGGGTAGAAATAAATAATGCAGTCAACCTGACTTTCTTCTGTATGACTCTATTTTCTCAACATATATCACAAATAGTTGTGAAGTTTGAATATCAAACTGAACACCAGATATCATTTGCTGAAGGGTACCATGGCAGTCTGATCTAAAGGTAGTGCAGACTTTGGTGATACAGTGCAAGAGCAGGAAATGAAAAGTTGTGGGATTCCAAAGAAATGGCATTCAGTGTTTTCTTCTCCTGTCTCAAAATACTTTCTGCATAAACAGAAGAGGCAACATCAATGTAAAGCAATGACAGCAAATTTTGATTAACTCTAGGAAGGGATACCACCTCTTCTACCTGATGTTTACCTACACCACTACTGGTATCACCTCCATCAACTTTTCTTTCCTTTATTTCCCTGGAACCTTTATTGTGCTTTCTCATTATCACATTATTCACATCCCATAATTAAAATGTTATGAATCTGTGAGAACTTATTTTCCACAGGAATTCAGAAGAAAAGGAAATGCATTGATTCACAGTGACTTGAAATGATCTCATAACCTGATTGCCCAAAATGTTAGTGTTCTAAAGTGATGGGAAGTTTTTTAGTATCTGCTGATTTATGCATGGACTCCTGTTTTCTCTTAAAATAATATGTTATGTCTACACCTTTTTTTTTTTTTTACTGGATATCTACCTTTTCTGTTGATTGTAGACTTTTAAAAGTACCTCCTTCAAGTAACATTTAGTTGGTTTGTTCCTACTTAAGGAATATCTAATAGCTGGCATACATGTTCATTTGATTACTAGCAAGTACATTAGTGAGCCCTTTTGGGGAAGTTATGTTTGATTCCTGTTCTGATTAAAAATATGTAGAGAACATCTGAGGTTTGGTTTGGGGAGCTGAGCCAATGCCTGGGTGTAATGAGTGAAAGAATGAGATTTAGCTAAAGATACTTAAAAGAGCTGTTGCAGATTAGGAATAAAAGTTACTTCAAATTTTGAAATACATCTGATACCTCATGAAAACATATTTAAGAAATAAATAATGATTCTAGAATAAAACAGTGATTCCATAATAATTACAATAAAAATAATCCATTTTAAAATTCTTATTTCTGAATAACTCTTAGCTCTCTTAGAACTTTTTTTTAGCTGCTTTCTGGTTGCTCTCTCTTTCTCTCTCTCTCTCTCTCTCTCTCTCTTTTTCTCTCTCTCTTTTCAGACCCCTTTTGGGTTTTGATGCTGGTTTAGGGGAGAATGGTCTTAATTTTAACTCATCTGGGTGTGCTCTTATGTATTTCATTGATTGTGTGATTATTTATTATCTCTCTTAATATAGTTTAAAGAAAGTTTTAAGCCCCTATCCTAATGAAACAGTTCTGTGAAAACTGGTTCATACATACAGAGATTCTTAAGTGGGGTGGAGGGAAGAACAATGGAATAACTGGAAATGAGAGGAAGTTTCTAAAAGTGAAAACAGAAAATGGACCAACAATAAAATGTAATTTTGGTTTCATGAAGGCTTAAAGAATGATAGCCTTTATGAGGAATTGATAAAATTAAATTTTAGAGGCAAGGAACATAGAGGTCTATAGAGGAAGACTTATCCTTTCAGTTAAGACTAAAAATGATAGCTCTACTTAAATCTCTTTTGGCACTAGAAAAATCCTGTGAAATTGAGTTTCATATTCCATTGACATGTCAAGATATCTTATTCACCCGAGAAACAGTTTCACCTAAATATATGACTTGTTCTGCACCATCATGGGGTTTAATTTAAGCATAGCCCTTCGACTTTCAAGGAGCATCATGCTTGTATCAGCTCCATCAGGGTTACAAGGCAAGTGGAGAATTGAGGCCATCAATTTTACAGCCATGGAGTTGAAAAGCCTAGTTTTTAGAAAGTGACTTAAAATGTCTTGTATGGGGTGTATTTATTGGTTTGGTGCCACAGCAAAATGAAATTTATGGAAGAATTACTTTGAATTGACGACGAAATTGGTAAGCTTAACTTGTCATTCATTTATAGAAAGATCTCATGTGAGAGTTCAGTATTAGAAAAGACAGAGGTCATTTAAAAATATATCCAGAGGCCACTAATTCTAAGCTCTCCCTTTCATATAGGAAGGGTAAGTACAGGCCATATTTTAAGTAACAATAGAAGAAAAATGAATATATGAATAAATTTTTAAAAACACATACAAAGAAAAGCAAGGCTCTAATGAAAGGGAATATTTTGCTTTCAAAAATAAGCTAGTTTACTTTTATTAAAATCTCACATGCAATTAAAGGAAACTGAGAGATCCAAACCACCAATATAGAACCACAATGACTCTCAAAAAGTTCACACAAATACACTGTCAGGAATATTTTAATTAATAAGTGAATCCACTTGGGTGATTTCATCTGAGTGTTTCAAATATTTAGGTGAGAAAATATAGCTGATTGTACTCTGATAATTACAGTGGCCTGGGAAATGTTGCTGCACTCTTCAATTTATGGTACTGAAGAGTATGCAGAAGGTAATAGGAATAATGAGAAGATGGTATTAAAGGAGAAATTGCTAATGGACTTTCTGTTGAGGAAAAAAATAAACAGGTCTAAAATATCTTTATAATTGAAATACAAAGATATTTCTTTTCTTTTTTTGGGGGGGGGAGGAAAATAAATTTCTATTTTTATTTAGGCCATTGTATTTAGGGGTCCTTTTATACAACAACTTATTTTATACCCTAATATATCGTCTTTACGTCAGACTTACAGTTGACTTCTAGCCAGACTCTGTGTGTAGGGCTCTCAGCCCAATAATTCATCTTAACCAGAAGCAATCTATTTTTATATTGGTACTTCCAGTGATTGCCAGATTGGTCTCTAGGCCTTTCTTGCTTGAAGCGATGTCTTTCTCATTACTTTATAGCTTGCATGCAGTAGAAAAAGATATGCAACTTGAGAAAGAAGTAAAATTACTCCTCCAAAATATTAATTTATTTTCCTTATTTGAAAACCATTTGTTAAGCATTTATTTTGGCAACAAATATTCTAGGTTTTCACAATAAGAATGATTTTACAAGTTTCCTTCCCTATCGGGAAATGTTGCTTATGCAGTTTACCTTCTGCTTTATAGATGAGTATTTTTATTTCCATGCTAGAACTGTTGGGGTAAGCAACATGGCAAGCCAACGCTAGCCCATTGACACTCTGGACCATGATTATTCATTTAGTGTTTCTGAACCTGATTGCTTTCTCTGTAGGATTTCTTCTCAAAACCAAAGAAATACGAACCAACAATGTTGAGAAAAAATCAATATACAAGTAAACATTCTTTTTCCCTTAGGTCTGGTGAAGGTCATTCTGACACTTTTTGAGACATCACCACATTAATTAGTCAATATAATCCACTCATGCTTTTGAATATGAGATAACATGTTCAGCAACAAGAAACCTTGTTAGCAATCTTCTCCAGCCATCTCCTTCAGGATATCCTTAGTAGTCAGCACCATCTTTTGGGCTAACATTTTGCTGAAAGGTGATAAGGTATAACTGTGATAGTTCTGATAGGTTTTGTGCTCTCAAATTCTTCAAATGCTGCTGGAGTAAATGTAAATCCTTTGTCAAAACCAATACTTGCAGCTACGCATGTGTTGCAAATAACTGCAACAGAACTATTATTTTAGAGTCTCAAGTGTGAATTGGATTTAGAAGTACTTCCTGTTATTTTGAGGTAAAATCCATTACAGTCAAGATACACTTTCAATGCTTTGGTCCAGTTCCATCAAAATGGTGTCTTGACCAACACTTTTGGTTATTTTTCACAAAAAAGTTAGGACATTTTGTTTGGTGATTATACTCATGCTGAAAATAGGTAATTTTTAAAAAGCTATTTGAATAAGAGTGTGAGATAAATCCTCTCTCTACATATTTTTTCTTCATATCATATGCTAACTGAGAACCTGTTCCACAATATTTGTACTCTGGGACTCAGCCTAATGAAGTAGTTTACACCTGGAATATTGCCAATCAATGTTTCACAGGACAAAGATATATCAACCCAAAATCTGGCATTTAGAAATATTCTGCTTGGAACCAGTACACACCAAGCCTGATAGCCAAGACTGACTTCTGCAGGGTAGGATATATAACCTTGCCACAGAGAACAGAACCAGGGAAAAGGAAAATAGACCATTTAATGCATAATATTTGTATCTAGCTTGGTGGTAAACTATTAGAAATTAATAATCATAATGTCATATGATATTTTATAATCAGTCTTTTTCTAACAGACCTGAGCAATTATCAGTGGTGGAAAGAGAAGTTTATATTTATTTTAAAGTGATGATACTGGTATAGAAGCCAAAAAAAAAAAAAAGAAAGAAAAAAAGCTTGACTTTGTAATTAGTACCATGTGCTATCTTAGCAAATCCACTGACTATTGCTAAAAAAGTATATTGAGAAATACTGTAGTAACAGTTTTCTTTGTAAAGAAAGTAAAAAGTACTCTGTATAAATTTATTAACATCAGGAAGTCTTGAAAATCTTATTTTGACATTGAAAAAGCTAAATTATACATCATTGTGACTTATCTTCAGTGAGCCAAATCCCAGGAGCATTGATTTGACAGCTAAACTGGTAGCACTAGATTATTTTTTTTTTCTTTTACTCAAAAACTCTTATATCCTATGGGAATCTATCTGAAGTCATTCTGATGGTCAATCATCTATACACTACATGAACATGACTCAAATTTAAATACTTGAATGTCTTATAATTAAGATAAAAAAGAAGAAATAAGAAATAATGAAGAATTCTAAACAAGTTAATTTTCTATGGAAATAGCTTTAATAAGTGATACAGTAATCCATAATTAGCCTAATGTTTTGCTTCCAGTGAGAATGAAAAAAAAAATCACACTCTCTGAGCAAGCATAGTGTGTTGCTAAATGGATAATACTTTTGTGCACCAGATTAATATAACCTAGTACCGTGGACAGCAGGGTGTGGACTAAATTTCAGGTTTTCTAACTGTCTCAGCTAGACAAGTCTGCTCAGTTTAAAAGATATAAAAATGTTGGAAGCCTGATGATTTAAGCACCTATGACAGTTTAGTTAAAGATAACTTCTTAGTGACAGTGACAACTTGCACAAAAATTTTGCTCCAGAAGCAAGTTTCGGTTACACATTTTGCTCAAGTGCTTATTTCATTTTGTGTTCCCATTCTCTGTGATGATTTGGCCCCTAGCTAAGCTTCTGGCTTATTCTCCTCTACTTTGCACCCCCACTATAAGTTACTTTCCAATAATGCTTGCTATACTTTTACTTTCCAAGTCAATACGCAGCTTTGCACATTGATGAATCGCAAGTATTGGCCCTTCTCTTTAACAGTTTCCCATCCTACCTTTCATCTAATACAGTTTCTGAAAACACAAAATAAATATTCATACTTTCTCTGGCAGCTGTGATAGTATGCCATAGAGATCTCCTGCCACAGGAAGCACTGATGAATGGCTCTGCTGTTTTTACTACAATGCTTATTATAAGGCCATGCTTCTCATGGGTTTCTCCTAGCCTGGGTATGATGGTTGATTCATTCCTGCAAAATCTAGGATTTCTGTAACAAATGACTTTGGTTCATGGACTTTCTGTTGGAGCTACCCATGTGTTGCAAATAACTGCAACAGAACTATTATTTTAGAGTCTCAAGTGTGAATTGGATTTAGAAGTACTTCCTGTTATTTTGAGGTAAAATCCATTACAGTCAAGATACACTTTCAATGCTTTGGTCCAGTTCCATCAAAATGGTGTCTTGACCAACACTTTTGGTTATTTTTCACAAAAAAGTTAGGACATTTTGTTTGGTGATTATACTCATGCTGAAAATAGGTAATTTTTAAAAAGCTATTTGAATAAGAGTGTGAGATAAATCCTCTCTCTACATATTTTTTCTTCATATCATATGCTAACTGAGAACCTGTTTCATAATATTTGTACTCTGGGACTCAGCCTAATGAAGTAGTGACCAGAACTTTCTTAGAGGTATGCTGTAGTCCGAGACCATTCCTACCCTGTACTACTTCTTTCCTTCTCTCCCTCCCAGGAGTTAGTTAGACCTTTATTATGCCTTCTCTGACACCTTCCCTTCTTCCCTTACATGTGTTTCCCTGATAAATGTCTTGCACAAATAATCCCATCTTAGTGTCTTTTCTCTGAGGATCTGAACTAACATAAATTTTATGGAGAGTGATCCAAAGTGGGAAAACACACACACACACACACACACACACACACACACACACAGAGCAAGATTGGTATTGGAAACAGGATCAATCACTGCCTCACAAGTGAAAAAAATTGCTATCTTAAGTGGTAAGACATGGAGAGTCTCTGTTACAAGAGAGTAGACTAATTGCTAATGATTTCACCACTGGAACTATGTCCCTGTGGAAGGCAATGCCTTCTTAAGTGCAATGATTCAGGCATTTAAAAAAATATGAGGATAAGGGGAAGCATCAATGATAAAAAGGCAATAGGCTTCTACATTATATTGATGCCCTGCAGAGGGATAATGAGAAACTGAGGGATGTAAACAAGCAGTTAATGGCTAAATATGAGCTTCAGAGGATCTCACTGGCAACTTAAAAGGAGACACATATCTTCTAGAGTAGAAGAACAGATACAGCAGCAAATTGAAGATTTGATCATTATAGTTGCAAAACTCTCAAGACATCTGAAAATTTCTTCAAAGTCAATCTATTGTCCTAAGATCAAAGACTTTTTCTGGGGCCCTCAAATATGCATTGGGGATGTTTGGAAAGATGTCCATATAGATGATGACTCTACAAATGCGTCTGAATTGGCAGAACCCAGCCTTGCCCAGTAAGATCTAGTTCTTCCACTCTATTCTGAGATATTTCACAGTCTTCTTTCCTTAGGGGCAACAAGTGGGCAACAGACACACTTCTCTGGGCTACTAGGCTGATAACTAGAGTTAGATTCTATCATAACCTAAGTATGAATCTACTGAGCCTAAGGAAAGAAAGGTATCATACACTAAGGAAATGTAAAAATTAGAGGGATGTATATATAAGATCTAGGTGTACTACTGTGCTTGGATTTTGAGAGTATTTAATCAGAAAGTTAGAATGCAAGACTAGAAAAGCAAGAATTCATTGATATGGGAGCCTGAACCAAATTTGAGTTTTTAATGCATTGGTAAGGACCCTAGACAAAGGGCAAATGCTAGGGTTGCTTTCAGAAAGACAGAGAAAGTGATGGCTAAAATATTAAGTAAAATGGAATGCCTGAGTTTACTTGGAAGTAAGTAGAGAAGGGAATAAAGAGGCTGAGGCCATGGGTGTGTTGGAATGGATGTTATGTGAGGTAGGAAGATGTGTCATAAGGTTGTTTCATAGGAGGACCCAGAGATCACACTATTCATCAAAGCCATAAGCATGTGTTGATAAGAAGAGCACAAGACCAATAAGCCATTTGATGGTGGCTCTCCCCTATTGATGAGGGCTGATGGAGAGGAAAATTTGTCTCTGAGCTGTGCTTTATAAAATACATATAGGGTGATGCTACTCCAAAATAATAGAAGCCAGGGTCAGTGCTTGAAAATTGGAAGGCAGAAGACATTAATACTATAATGCCTAGTAAGGTCAAATAGACAATTAAGGAAGCTTTGCTCATGGAGAGTTGTGGAGATGATTAATGGAGCAGTGAGCCCCTAGTACAAAATAGACAAGTAGACAACAAATGTGCTGGTTGATATCTATAAGTCTTTCCCACAAAAAATAAGAATGGAGACACAGGGGTTTGGAGTGGTCACCTGAATAAAAAGCTCAGTGATTAGATCTGTGCCAATTTTTAGTTTTGGAAGACACTAACTTTAGTTTGGAAGACACTAAAGAAGTGGTCAGTTCCCTGCGTGCAACATGATAGAACACTATAGGCTGTGATGATTCCCTATCAAATCATATTACACTGAAGAGAGGGGAATGCCTATGCATTTGAAGACAATTGGACACAGACTCTAAGTATGAGCTAATATTAAAGCTGAGAACCCAAAGCATTACCATTACACCTCTCTGAGAGCAGAAGCTTAGGCATGGCAGGAAATAATGGGAGTGATACTTAAATGTAATGATTAAAGTCTAACTCATGGTGGGACCACTCTGTCCATGGATCTACTCAATGCTTATTTCCTCAGTCCCAGAATATAAAATTAGACTTTATTGGCAGTTAGAGTAATACTGTATTTTGTTCTTAGATTGTGGGTCAAGAGCTAGGACACTTGGGGAAAGCCAAGTTGTAACTTTTTAAAATGCCATCATCCTGTCAGGTAAGATAGTAGACAATAAACAATATCACTTTCTCAGAGGTGTTTTTTAATTATTATTAATACTTTTTATTTTATTACTCCCATTAAAAATATAAACGTTGTAGAAGTGGTCCTTTTTTATCTCTATAAAATTCACTGGTCTGTCCCTGCAGAAACCCAGATAGATGTGGAGAATGACTGTAGACTACTACAGACTTAACCAAGTAACAGCTCTAGTTATAACTGCCCCATAGGATAAAGCTTCATTGCTAAGACAGATTAATAAAGTCTCAGGTACATTGTTTTGGAGAATGGGTACCCTTCCATCCTTATAACAAAAAAGGGTAATAAACAGTTCATGTTTATATTGTATGAAAGTAAAGAGTATTCATTTAAAGTTTTGATTCAGGAATATTTGAATGCTCTTTCTCCTCTGTTATAATATAGTCTGAACTGAACTGCTTGGGAATCCGTTGGGGTGACTATGATTCATCATATCAATGACATCATTATGATTGTACAGCACGAGCAAGAGGAGGATAGTTCACTGGCAGCCTTGGTAAGATATATGTGCTACATATGATAGGAAGTAAACTCTATAAATATTTAGGATTAAGGTACTTGGTGAAGTTTCCAGAGCCCAGTATTCAGAAGCATGTCAGAAGCCACCCCAAAATAAAGGGAAGTTTGATGTATCTGCACCCTTTACCATAAAGGAGGAAGCACTAGCTGGCAGGCCTTGTTAGGATCTGGGACAATGCATTCCATCCTTGGAATGCTTCCCTGGACCATATATGAGATGACATGGATAGCTTCCAGCTTTTAGGAAGGCTCAAAGGAGAAAAGAGCCTGTTGCTGCAGTTGGTCTTGAGGCCATAATTTTCACCATTAGGTGTCACCTTGACAGGGGGCTATAGATCATTCCACTGACTTTTCTATTACTCCCTCAATAGGTGAGCCCATGAAAACCAAGGAAGATGTGCTCCCTAAATCTCAATTCACAAGTAGAAATCTATACTACAAATGGTAGACTGTGGCAGGCATAAAAAAATTCTATTAAGACACCTGCTGTGGTGAACATAAGTGAGGGACAGCTAAAGGTCCGGTGTTCTGAATCCATCACCACATTCATGCTAAGGCCATATTTTTCACTGGTTGCTCTTGGGCAATGATTGAACACTGGATAGTATTAAGGAAGACCAACTTCTGCAAAATTCATGACTCCCTTGACAGGTGATGTTGGCTCAAGGACTCCCCATCAATCTTGCCAAAACTTTCTTAAAGCCATGCTGCAATCTGAGATCATTCCTACCTATCCCCTTTCCTTTCCTTTCTCTATCACAGTGTTCATATGTTTCTCATGTTCTGACAAGTCTTCCTTACTCTTCCAGCTTCCTCCTTTTTTCCTCTCATAAGCATTACTTCCAGTAAATCTCTTGTACTTTTGTATTTATTTTGTCTTTGGCATTTTTGAGCACCTGAACTATTTCTTCCAATAGGCATGAAACTGAGATGTTATCCAAAATTTACTCTCTAGAGTGTCAGTCTTTCTGGACTAGTGCTTTATAATAAGTACACTTTTAAATATATCAAGTAAAATTTTTTTAGCATTTTTTTTAATTTAGGTATAATTGACATACAACATTATATTACTTTCAGGTATTCAACACACTGGCTCAACTTCTGTATGTTATGCTCACCACAAGTGTAGCCATCATCGTCACCACGTAACGCTGTTACAATACTATTGACTATATTTCCTGTGCTGTACCTTTTATTCCCATGATTTACTCATTTCCTAAATGGAAGCCTATACTTTTGTTTTTAGGCATTCACTTGGTAAAACCTGATGGATACTCGTTCTTTCTTGAGTAGGCAGTTTCAGAGTTCCTCTCTGATGACAAATCAGTCTTTTCCCATACCTACACCCAGAACCATGATTGTGACCATCTATCCCTCCATCTCACTATATGTATACACATACACAATCTGTACATTTGTATAAGCTTAAATATCCCTTAATATTCCCAGGTAAGAGGAAGGAATGAGTTGAGATCAGAAATCTGAGCATGCATATTTCACCAGAATTCCCTAGGACCCACCAACTTTTCTGAATAATTGCTGCTTTAATGTTAACATCTCAAATCTCAATGAGTTATTGACTTCAGAGTCTTTCCTCCCAGGAGTTACTGTTCTTCTAGCATTACAGATGTGTGCTATTTTCTGTATCATGCAAACATTGGGCAATGATTGGAGAATTAGGGAGAATCTTTTTTTTGTTGTTGGCATTGTTTTGTCTTTGTTACCATTTGTTTCTTTTCATTAGCCAGTTGTGAAAGCAACATGTGTATATGGCCATTCCACATAGCTGAAGCTATGTTAGGTGCAAGCTAATATGATCAATGCATATTAGTGATACTCTCATTTCTTTTCACATAATAAAGTATATATTTTTCTGCCTGCCTGAACATAGTTCTTTTCCAGATTAGTTTCTAATATTATTATCAGGGATTATTTTTTAGGCTTTTATATTTGTTTACATAGTTCACTCTCAAAATAGATATCTTGAATGCCCTGCTTCAAGATCAAACCTGAGCTTTCATTCTAAATAAATAAATAAATAGATAAATAGATAAATAAATACATACATAAATAAATAAATAAATAAAAGCTTATAAGCTGTGCAAAGCAGAATGGACTCTCAAAGATGTTCATACTTTAATTCCTCAATCTAGTGACCATGTTTTGTTACATGACAGAGGAATTTGTAGACGTAATTAAGGTTGTGAACTTTAAAATAAAGAGATGATTCTAGATTATCTGGATGGAACCAATCTAATCACATGAGCAGACAGTGTTCTGTACAAGAACCAGAGAGAGGCCTCTATGAGAGGCAGGGGCTTCAGTCGTACAACTTCAAAGAACTGGATTCTGCTAACATTCTGAGACAAGTGCAAAAGTGACTTCTTCCAGAAGACTCCTGATGAGAATGCAGTCATTTGTCACCTTGATTTCAGCCTTATTAAACCAGGACCAGTGAAACCAGCCAGGCAAACTAGACTTCTGACCTATAAATTTGTATTGTTTTAAATCACTAAGTTTGTGGTAATTTGTTATAGCAACAATAGAAAACTAATAAGTAGATTATCTATAATCACTTTTGCCCACCCCAGGCAAATTTAATCATCTGCTACCCTGTGCAACCTGTGTATTGCTTTAATACACTTATTATTTTATTAGATTTTAGAACTTGTTTTAAAATTCCATCTTTCTAGCCAGTCTATGAGATCCTTGAAGTTTGCATTTATCTTTAAATTTCTGGTGCTTAGTACAGTAGTTGAATTTTTTTTAATTTTTTTTAAATGAAGAGTTGTTTTATTTTATTTCATTTTTAAGATTTTATTTATTTATTTGACAGAGAGAAACACAGCTAGAGAGGGAACACAAGAAGGGAGGGTGAGAGAGGGAGAAGCAGGCTTCCCACCGAGCAGGGAGCCTGATGCGAGCTCAATCCCGGGAGTCTGGGATCATGACTTGAGCTGAAGGCAGTCACTTAACCAGCTGAGCCACCCAGGCGCCCCTAGTAGTTGAACTTTTGAAATAAATAAAGAACACAATAATACTGGTATAGGTGGTATATTTCACTGATACCTAAGAAGTTTAAACACAACATAAGTGATCATAGCTTAAGTAATTTTCTTTATTCACTTATCACAAAATGTTCTGCCTTAACTTTAAGTGAGTTAGTGAAATACTTTTAATCCAAATGATATTGGTTTTCTCATATAAACTCCAAACTCCAAAGTATACAGAAAACCTTTTGTAGGAAACTATTTACATATTTCTTGGAAAAAAAGTGCTTTACATACTGTTTTCTAAAAGGTTTTTAATCCTCTATATTTTTCCTTATAATGGTGAAAAAAAATTTTTATAGAATAATAATATTTTCTATATAAATGCAGCTTTCAACAAAACCAGTTCAGTGGCTCTTTAATCTTAAAGAATATCTCACAATGGGTCTTCATAGCTGATAACATGAATGTGTTATATAAACTGCATATCATCATTGATCATTGCTGAAATCCCTAAGCACATCAGGACTTCTATCTTGCACTCTTGAGTACTCTTGCAAATACCATATCTTCTATCAGCTAGCTCTTGACTTTCTCTATTTGATATGATACCTGGATTTTGTTAATGTGTGAGATACATATAGCTGAGGTATTTTGACTCCCATGTCAGTTATTCATGTATAATGGACAGCTCCATGCTTAGCAAAAACATGCAATAAATAGTAGTAAATAATGTTGTGGTTTTTATAGCCTATTGTTAATTGATTAGTTATTAATATTTTATATATATGTTTTACATGTGATCCTTTCTTAGAGAATGTGTATTCTTGATATTTGACTCAGGAGACAGAATATCAAATTATCTGAAACCATGTTTGACATGTGTCCCAATTATTTACTGCTATGTAACAAATTACTCCAGGAGATAATGATTTAAAACAATGATCTTCCTAATATAGCTCCCTTATTTGTGGGATAGGAATTCTGGCTGGACTTCAGTGAGTGAGTCTTCTATTCTATGTGGCGTCAACAGAAGTCACTTGGTGATATTCAGCTGGCAGATAATCTAGTCTCGAGGGGACAAGGGGGCCTCACTCATGTGTCTGATATGTTGGCAGGTATTTGGCTGGAAGGCTTGTCTCAGCTGGTGCCATTGATTTGAGTGCCTACAGTAGACCTCTTCAGCACAGTTGTCTTAAAAAGTCAGGCTTCTTAGGGGTGCCTGGGTGGCTCAGAGGGTTAAGCCTCTGCCTTTGGCTCAGGTCATGATCTCAGAGTCTTGTGATGGATTCCCACATCGGGCTCTCTGCTCAGTGGGGAGCCTGCTTTCGCCTCTTTCTCTGCCTGCCTCTCTGCCTATTTGCGATCTTTCTCTGTCAAATAAATAAATAAAATCCTAAAAAAAAAAAATTCAGGCTTCTTAGATGATGACTCTAGGTCCCAAGGGCAAGTATTTTAGCAAACAAATGAGAAATTACATGGCCTTTTGAGGTATAATACTGAAATTCTCATGGCATTCTTTCATTGTAATCTATTGGTTATTACAGTCACAAGCTCATCCAGATTCAAAGTGAGGGAAATAATCTATAGAAAGAGCATCAAAGAATGTGTAACCATGGTTAAAATTTACATGATTACATTTCAGGGGACACCCTCGTATCTGGCAAATTATCCATTCCTAATAAAAACAATATTTCAGCTAAACCAGAAACTATATAATGTCTGGCTAATGTAGCGAAAAATAAAGGGGAACTTTCTTTAACCATTTCATATGTTTATATTGGATATGTCTAAAGGCATATTTGAATTATATCATTGTGTATTCATATGTCATATAATGATATATTGTTTTAATTATATCATTGTGTATTTGTATGTCATATAATCATATAATGTTTTATATTAGAAATTTCTTTCAAAATAAACTATCAAAATATGAGTACTATTTTGCCATTATAGATAATGGTTTTTACAATCTGTTTTGAGAGCCACTTGTATGTTATATGAACCAATAACTGGCCTTACAGGTGAAAATAAAGTTTTTCTATAACACAATAAATTTATTCAGTCGTCTTAAGAGGAATACTTAGAATTAATGTACATGGCATATGACTGGATCTCACAGAAGTAAAGCTCATCTGCTTTTTGCTGAAAAGTAAGCTTGAAAATATCGCAACATATAAATTCCAAAAAAGTAGAATGAATATCACCAGTGATTCCCAAAGCAGCCATTTTATGCATAGTATATGCAGAAGTTCTAAGTGGGATCTCACATTCTATCATTTTCTCTACACTTTGAAGTGGAATTGCCCACTGCTTTGGATTATTCAGATTCTTTTCCATAGAGAGTATCCTGAGCTTGTCAACAGAAAATAAATTGTGTTGGGCGGCAATGAGAAAAAGAGGCAGGGAATTAACAGTCCACAATAACTACTACAAAATTATTCCTGGTTAACTCCATTCTGAAACACCATGGAAAACAACTATAAAAACATATATATACACACAAACATGGATACACATACTAACACAGGAGTGTATTAATCTCTATAGTTGTAAAAAGAACTAACATTGAATAATCTCAGGTCCACATTTTTAAATAAGGTCAAGAAAATTTCTGGTAAAGTATCCAATGGCTTAAATTTTTGTTCTCTGGAATTTTTCTGAGATAGGAATTGTTTTCTTGTTTCTCACCCTATAAAATAAGTACAGTATTAGTGGCATATATAAGAAAGAGCTAACATGCATATATGTTAATATGCATATCTGCACACAAAAAATTTTCTATATCTACCTCCAAGGTTTAGAATGAGAATATTATCTTGTGCCTTCTTTTAATCTCCTTATTTTTGCTGTGACAGAAACATAAATTGTTGATAGCTTTTAATATATTATATATTAAGTTGAATATATATTTACATAAACAGCAAAATTGTTTTTAAAAAATAATGTTATAAAATAATAAGTGGCGCCTGGGTGACTAGTTGCTAAGCATCTGCCTTCGGCTCAGGTCATGATCCCAGAGTCCTGGGATCAAGCCACACATTGGGGTCCCTGCTCAGCGGGAAGCTTGCTTCTCCCTCTCTTACTTCTCCTGCTTGTGTTCCCTCCCTAGCTGTGATTCTCTCTGTCAAATAAATCAAATCTTCAATAACAACAACAAAAACAACAACAACAATAATAATGATGTATGTAGTACAATGCATGTAGAACTGAGGTTAAGAGTAAAAGAATAATAAAACTAAAACTATTCTTATTATCATAGGTTATTCAAATACTGGCAACCATGCACTACAGGCTAAAAATGTTAAATT
Organism: Spilogale gracilis; assembly: GCA_004023965.1. Lineage (NCBI taxonomy): Eukaryota > Metazoa > Chordata > Mammalia > Carnivora > Mephitidae > Spilogale > Spilogale gracilis. The sequence continues at coordinate 75,979 of PITA01006416.1, read as the reverse complement.
GTTACTTACTGTTGATTATACCCAATATAGGAATTAGTTTTAAATTGGTAGCATTATATTTTAAAACTCGAAGAAAGTTGCAAGATCATCTAATCTAGTGCCTTATTTTCTTTAGAAATGATATAGGTAAGGATATCTCACTGTTCTATAACTGGAAAGTACCTGGACCCCATAGGCCTCTATTCTTGTCTGTATGTAGTGGCGTTTACATGAATATCATATCATTAATATTTATCATAAAATTTGAAAGCAGATTTCAAAATTGGAAAAGGTAAATAAAAACCAAATCCATCATATCAAGAACAAAATATCTTTAATTGAAAAAAAGCTAACAAGCTATTGAATAAATACTGAAAGATTGGTACCTTGAAAGGAAAAAGGATAAAGCATTTAAATTTACTAAACTGGGGGCACCTGGGTAGCTCAGACATTGTCTGCCTTTGGCTCAGGTCATGATCCCGCATTAGTCTCCCTGCTCCATAGGAGGTCTGATTCTCCTTCTCTCACTCTCCCCGCTTGTTTCCCTCTCTAGATGTGTTTCTCTCTGTCAAATAAATAAATAGAATCTTAAATAAATAAGTAAATAAATAAATAAATAAATAATAAATTTATTAAACTGATCTTATCTTACTTGTGTATAATTTAGTTTTTTTTAATGAAAGACACATTCATTATGGTACAAAATGTTGCCAAATTACTGATAGATATAAAAAATAAAAATTGGAAGTTAACTTTCGGGCCAAAAAATAAAATCAGATCATCTTGAATATTTATATACTTATTATATGCATTTTGTTTTTCTATAGTGTTAAAATTGGTAGATACATTATCATCATATTTAGTAGCTTACAAAAAATTGTAGCTATGATTTTTCCCTTTTATAGATCTCATCTTTGTTAAACAGGAATTGTTAACTTACTTTATAATCCATTTTATATAATATTCAAAATATTTAAAACCATTTAAGATATAAGGCAATAGAATATTAACAGAACACAAACTTTCTTTTCTATTCATCCTTTGCAGACAAACACAAATTTGAATCTAATTCTCCCATAGATAGTGATATTGGACAATCTACTTAACTTCCTTGACCTTCAGTTTCCATCTCTTTATAAAGTAGATAATAATAGGAAGCACTTTAAAAAGTTGTTATAAGGATTCAATGAGTGCATATGATTGCTAATGAAAATACACTTATGCCATCTAATAGGAAGTAAAATAACTCAGCTCTGAGAATCAGAAATGGCTGGACCATGTCTCTGGAGAGATCTATTGCAACATCTTAGCTAACATTATTATAATCTATCAGGAACCCTGAGTGCCCTTGAATTCTAATTCTTTTTTATAGCTAATGAAAATTAGGGGGGAAAAAGGGAGCTTCATGACTACACTCAGGAATTGACAATAAATAGTTCAATCAGCAAAGTTGGGATAAAAAAGTGGAACAGATATTCTTAAACTTCTCAATATAGGATCACAATGAACAAGGTCCTAGTGAAAGAGGATTATCTGGTTTCCCTCCCTCAGTCATAGATTTGCTCTCCTCCATCATCTCCCCTTGCCCCTTCTCCAAAATACAACAAATTTAATACAACTAACTTCTCAGATTGGAGTTGATCCCATAATTAGCTTTTATTACACATAATTTCTCACAAATCAGATTGTTATAATTAATCAGATACACAGTACATATATTTCTCACATCAAGAGGGGGAAAAAGGTGGTCCTATAATAATGTCAGTTTATGTAAACCAAAATATTCAGTGTCAGTCTGAAATAAACTGAGAAGTACATTATTCTTCCTGAGATCCCTACAGGCAGAGAACCTGGGATTGGAAGGGATTAAAATAATGCTGACATACTCATCGTCTTGGCAATTCTCTATTCCCAAAACTCTGGTTTCCTAGGAGAAACTGATTTAAAAAGCTAAGCTAACAATTATAATAACTCCATGGTGCTGAAAAGAAACACCTAACTCAGTAGAAGGATGAGAAAAATAGGAAGTGTTTGTGAATAGGAAGAACTGTCTTGGAAATATTGTCTGAAACCTGGAAATAGGCAGAAGATATTACTGGGTGTTTTTTCAGTGTGGTTCTGAGACTGAATCTTTGATTTAGTTTATATCGACTAGGCTATTTTTCAACTGTGTACAACCAGAGTTTAACATGTAGATTTTTGTCTGGAAGAGATACAAATAATTTCTTTTGGTTGAAGAGACAACCCCAAAGATAGGATATTAAGTAGTTTTGTGTATAACCCAAGAATTATATGTTAGCATCCCTTTATTAAATTACCCATAAATACCGTTTCTCAAATGTTCTTTGAATTATTTTAATCGCTTACTTGTTTTCTTATTAATGAGCTTAATAAAACCTTAAACACCTGTTCATTTTCTATTCACATGACAATTGCAATATTACTGTTTTAAAAGTTAAATTAAACTATGTACCTCTTGGCAAAGCACCAGAAAGATTTAAGAGACAAATATTAGAGAACTAATGTTATTTATCACCTGAGTATTCAAGGAGAAAGACTTCCTATTTGTTAATCAGCTCCTGGGTGCTCCATTATTGTGAAGACCTCAGGTTATCATCAAACAGGAAAATTGGAAGAAGCAAGAGGGGCTGAATTGATGCACATTAAAAAGAGCTGAGCCAGATAGCTGGCAGGTGAGATAATAGAGAGCCTCCTCAGCTACATTCCAGGGAAAGGGTATTTCTTTCTTTCTTGGAATTGAGGAGACTTTGGAGTAGTTATAATGGAACAGCGATTAGAAAGATTGACATTAATAGCCAAAAGACTATTAGGGAATTGCATTGTGCTTAGTGAAAATATCTTTTTTTTAAATTTTTGTGAAAAAATTAACCACAATAAAGACATATGTGAGTTTTGCTTTCTTTTATTTCTTTGAATGTGTTAAAGCAATTTCTTAGGCAGAATATGTGTGAGCATGTGTCCAAAGTTTTATAAATTTTTTAGGGAAATGTGCTTCTGAGAATGCCATTTCAAATACTTATGTTTGATGGAATATTTTATAGGGGAAAAAGTAACCAGACTAAATTGTTAACATAGGTTCAGGAAGAGAAGACCTTGCTAAAGATTATTCGTGTAGAAATTAGACTGGTTAAAGTAACTGGCTGCCTTAACTGGTTTGAAGTTATAGGCTGGGTACAAGTGCAATATACCTGTCTGGGTTATAATCTATCCTTTCAGAAGTTTCTCTCCATCACATGTAACAATAAAGTTGGCCCCAAATTTTCTTACAGAACATCACTCAGATATATATTTTTTCAAAGATGATTAGTAAATTGATATTGGCCTTTGCTCAGGTTTGGAAAAAAATTGTTTAATATGATTACTCGCTGGGCTTTACATGTGTTAAATGTAGGTAAAATGCTTATTTCACTTCCTGATAGTGAACATTAAAGAAAGTAAAAAAGAAAAAAACAAAAAACTAAAAATTTAGTTCTTCTATAAGAACCAAACATGAATACTAAGGAATGACATCAAATAAATACAAATAACAACAAAATTCTGAAATTATAAGCAAAATTTATTTAAAACTTTGCACATGCCTGTGCACACACATAGACATGTACTTTGCAATCTTTGCATTTAGCATTAACTCTAAAGTTAAATGAACAGCTATTGGATGAGAAATAATTTTTTAAATTTCTCCCCCAAGGATTTCAAGGGCATACTGGGTAGTTAGCAGTATTTATTCTTTGGGGCAATACTTTCTGAGAGTCTTTAGCCAATTCTGATCATGTTATACATGCAATGCCTGCCACTCTTTCACAATTCCCAAAGTCTATACAGTTTTCAACACCTATTTTAAGTGCTGCTTCGATTAAGTGCTCCCTGGGCCTCCAGCATAAAGCATTACTCCCTTCTCTGATGTACCTAAGCACTCTTTACATTTTTGTAAGGTAAGCATCACTTGTTCCCATTTATTAAGTATATTTACATCTTTCCTTCCCTATTGAACCATAACCTCCTTTATTCAACAGCATTTCATTCTCTAAACAATTGCATTTTAATTTTGCTCTGTTGCTTGAATCAATACTTTATATCCACATGGTATAATTAAGATTTTGCAGAACATGAAAAGCAATCAGACTTCCTCCGTGCTCAGCTAAGGATGATGTGTGATGTTGGTCATCCATCTTCACCACACAAGTGGCAATTATAGCTATATCTGTTCTTCTTTCTCATTACAGGAGAATATAGCCCCAGAAAGCTAAAGGTGACAAGAGAAGAATGGTAGCAGTTGGGTGTACCTGCAGTCTTGAAAATTCTTGGTAAGATCTCCTTCCCCACAGGTCAGAGGACTGGAAGGCAATTCCTTTTTACAATCACATGCTCCTGAAGCAACCACAGCTTTTCAAGCAAGCAGCAGTATTTTTTTCTTGCTGACAGATATTCTCTGCACAGTTTCGAGCACTTGGGCCAGAAGCACTATCTATGCCTCATTACCATTTAAATAGGCTGATCAATGAGAATTAGCATGTAATTTGAATTACAACACCCACCTCCTGTTTCTTAGAGCCTGGGTTCTCCAGCCTCTTTAAATAGCTGCTACTTTTTCCAGTGAGGATTCCTTCTTCTCTTCAAGTCTGAAAACAGGTGCAAGCCTTTGCTTTAGTGCAAGAACTTTAATGAAGCCAACTGATCTTTTGTTCTTCCTGTTCTTCATCTGTATCCAGTGCAACTATTGTCCTGTTAAAACACCAAATATAGGGCGCCTGGGTGGCTCAGTGGGTTAAAGCCTCTGCCTTCAGCTCAGGTCATGATCTCAGGGTCCTGGGATCAAGGCCCAAATGGGGCTCTCTGCTCTCTCTGCCTGCCTCTCTGCATACTTGTGGTCTTTCTCTCTCTGTCTAAATAAAATTAAAAAAAAAAAGAAACAAATATGTAATAGCAGCCCCCTCAGCCAGCTCCTACAATGAATATTCTGATTCAGTGTCAACCTTCATTTTAAGCCTATAATCTCATTATACCAATTTAACCAATAAATAATGTTACCGATTTGGGTCACTATTGGGGCAAGGATCAAGGACTATGATGGCTACTCAGTAGCCCTAAGAAACTTGGACAAAAAAATAGAAAGATAAAAAAAAAAAAGAAAGAAAGAAAAGCCATCTAATTTACCACATAAACTATTCTTATCTTTCCTTGCTTATGTCATAAAGCTTTATGAAAATTAATTATGCAATTATATGTGTAAAAATTTTTATACATATTGCAATGCCATACAAAGGTACAGCTATATTTTCATTACTCTTTATACACAGATGTATTGATATGACCTAATTAACTCTCATTATAAGATTATTTTACAACTTGACACACTTTATTATCATCATTTATATTGGCAACAATTGCAACATATATTCTTGCATATAGTTAAGATAATGAAGTGTTTTCCTGGATCCAGTTATGATTGCCAGTCTTTTGGTATGTACTCTGGAACTATATAAGCAATTTCTAGCTGCAATTATTAAACATTAAGGTGATATAAAATTCTCTCCTACACACTACCCAGTAATTCTTCTGGACTTCAAGTAACTTTGCAACTCTAGATATTCATAATTTTGATTTAATTGGAAAAAGACCTGATAATTTTGTGCAATAGTACGTAATTCTCTAGGGTCTGGCGCATGTAAAATATTTCTATATCTATATACCAATGCCGTATTTTTCATTCTGTCATACTGTACCATTTATTTTTATTTAAAAGTGCAATTTCTTGTTGAATTTTTTTCTTTTCCCCACATATTCCAAGTCTCCTGGACGTCATAGCTTTTATCTCTCCCTTTTGTCAGGATTATCTTAGTCCCTGAGTCCAAGTTAGCATTAAGGACATATGTAGTGAATGAATGAACAAATGGTGGCCTCAAGTAGTAATTTGAGTGTGCTTTAATTCCCTAATGGACTCCATCAGCTATTTCTGCTACTAAAAACAAACATACTATAGACATAAAATCCAAGGTTGCTTTGAAAATACATCTTCAGGGGCGCTTGGGTGGCTCAGTCATTAAGTGTCTGCCTTCGGCTCAGGTCATGATCCCAGGGTCCTGGGATTGAGCTCCCCAGGGGGCTCCCTGGTAGGCAGAAAGCCTGCTTCTCCCTCTCTCACTCCCCATGCTTGTGTTCCCTCCCTAGCTATGTTTCTCTCTGTCAAATAAATAAATAAAATATTTATTAAAAAAAGAGACAGAGAGAGAGAAAAGAAAATACATATTCAGAGGGAGTTCTGTAGCCTACTTTCCCATCCAGATTGCTACCTGTAAATATCTCCCCTACAGAAACAAACAAATAAATAAATAAATACATGAAATCATCATGGCAGGAGACAAAACTACAGTGGATTCTAATGATGCCCCAAATGCCATAATGTTCTCCATTGCCTTTTAATTATGATGGAGCATTAGAATCCATACATCTCTTATTTAGAAATATATAGGCTAAGATCTTAGTACTTAGCATATTTATCTATGGGAATTTAATTTTTTTTAATTTTTAAATAATTATAGACTCACAGGAAGTGTATTTGCAGTTATAATATAAAACCATTCTTTTTATTTTTATGTTTCCCTTCTTATTAAGGAAATAATGCATTATTTAGCCTCTGTAATAATCTTGTATTTCCAAGGATTTGAGGTAATAGTTTATGGGCTCATTCAAAGAGGCAAAAAAATAATAACAAAATCTACAGGAAGAAATTAGGAAAATCCTCTATATTTTTCCATTAAAATTTGTTTTGTTTTGATGATACCACCAGTATTTAGCTAAATAAGGCTATGAGCTACTTTTCTGCCTTTATTCATTGTTTTCTATGTTGTCCAAATTTAATTCTTAACTATTACCCATCTCTACCCTAAAGTACCTGCCATACATAGTTCCATGCTCAGGAGGAAACTATTGTCTAGAATTTCCTTCTTGTTCTCCAGAATTTTCTGTAAATCCTATTTAAGCTGTTAAAATATTAACTGAGGTTGGGGTCCCTAGGTAGCTCAGTTGTTGGGTGATTGCTTTTGGCTCAGGTCATGATCCCGGAGTTCAGGGATGGAGCCCCACATCAGGCTCCCTGTTTGGCAGGAAGCCTGCTTCTCCCTCTTTAACTCCCCCTGCTTGTGTTCCCTCTATCGCTGTGTTTCTCTCTGTCAAAAAATAAATAAAATCTTAAAAAAAAAAAAAGGGTTAACTGAGGCATTTAAAATTTTAAGGGTTTATTTGAGCAAAAATTCAAGAAATACCAAACCAGAAGTGGTTAGGACGTTGGTTAAGATTGACTACAGCTTAAAGCCTAGTTGGCTGTTTGTGATTGACAGTCCTTAGGTTTCTATTTTGTAACCTTGAAGCTCTGATGGGCTTGGATTTTGGTTTGCTTCCATAGGCTGCCACAGCCTCAGTCCAATGGTTTATTTGTTTAATTGACTTAACAAACCTTAGAAAACATATTTAAACATCATAGGTTCGTTGTGGCCTTCTCTAATCCTATCAGCTAGATGATCTCTTTTAGTCTTCTGAATCACCCTTTTTATGAAAATATAATTTGGGGGAACTTAGATTATTTTATGTCTCATATAGGACTTATTTATAAGTATCATTATCTTGCCTTTGGACCATCATCTCCCTGAGAGCAGGATGCAGCAGTTAGACATCTTTATATTTCTTAGCTTCTAGTTGACAATTAGTATTTTAGAAAGAGTTAATGAGAATATAAATGTATATCCCCAAACATCAAAATTTGTTTCCTAACATTGATGCTAACCATTCAAAACTTGGGGTTGGGGGGAGTGCCTGGGTGGCTCAGTCCTTAAACGGCTGCATTTGGCTCAGGTCATGATCCTGGAGTTCCGAGATCGAGCTCCGCATAGGGCTCCCTGCTTGACTTTGCTGAATTTAAATATTTCATCTTGTGTTGTGATAGAAATAAAGTTTATGCCAGCAGGGTCAAAGTTTTTAATTCTCAAAAGTAATTATTATCCTAAGGATAATAATTATCCTTATATAAAGTCAGAATGGTAAGATTATTCTTGTTAGAAATCACATTTAAATTAAAATCATTTATTATGAATGTAGCCTCTATTGTGGAAGTGCTGAATATAGTACTTAGTCAGCTGGAGTTCTAACCCAATTTATTTCTTTACCAGTAATCACTCTGGAAATAGCTGAATATCTGGGGACTCATTGTCTGAACTAAAAATAAAATTCATTCTTTTTTTTAAAACCCAATCCTAAGACACAGTTACTATTTTCATAATTCTTATTATCCCTATATATTCCTAAGGAACATAGGAAATTTTATGGTAAATTATTAACTAATGATATCAAATAAATTATTAATCTAAAAGATTGTGAAAAATTACCCCAAAGGTGAATGGAAGAAAATTCAGGGAGAACAAATTGATATAGCCTAGGGGCTATATTTTTTCTTCTAAAATATAAGCCATTTTTATGCTATTTGTAGCTAAAGCTAAGAAAGGATGATATTAGTAACTTTTTAAATTAAAAGTATGATTAGAGCTCCTTATTTTTTAGGAAACTAGGCTTTCTGTAATTTGGGGAGATTTAATACCAATGAAGTTCTGTTATTCTGTTGTGAGGGTATGGTGTTTGATTTTCCAGAATCATTCTATTGATTTATCAGTGAGAATTAATGTAGATGTCAGTTATATTTTAGAGATAGGTTGTGATTTATTTATTTAAGCTAGTATTAATTTTGAAATCACTGGAATGGATAGGAGAAGAATATGAAGAGATTAGTTAAAAACAAATCAAGACAAGGGGCACCTTGGTGGCTTAGTCGGTTAAGTGTCTTGTTCTCGGCTCAGGTCAGGATCCCAGGGTCCTGGGATCAAGCCCTGCATTGGGCTCCTTGCTTTGCGGGAAGCCAGCTTCTCCCCCTGCCTGTGTCTACCCCTGCTTGTGCTCTCTCTCTCTGTGACAAATAAAACCTTAAAAAAAAAAAAAGAAAAAAATCGAGACAATTAAATTAATAAAATAATTAGCTTACTTATATGTCACCAAATCAAATGAAAACATGTATTTATTAACTTGTGGATGCTTTCTTTCCACATGAATCTTAAAATCTTTAACTATTACCAAGTCAGTAATTTAACTGATTTAGTAATATACCGTGATGTACTCAGCACCCTGTGGTTGCTTTTATAAGGCTTTACCTTAATTTTTTAATCTATATTTTAGAAAGCTAAACTGCGTGCCTTTGCAAACATCCAGATTGTCTTTCTAAAAGAAATATGCAGCTATTTCCAAATTTAATATTTCACTTTTTTTAATACAATATAGAACAATGTTTTGCCACTGAATGCCAACATTTAATTGAAGTCTCAATCAATCAATGTCTCTCAGATGGAATGAAAACCAGTCTAATAAGTATATAATTCTCGAAGAAAAATCTTATATAATAATGAGTAAGGTGCTATTTTTTAAGACTTTTTTGGGGGGGAACAGTTTAAGGTTCATAACAAAATTGAGGGAAAGATACAGAGATTTCCGCTGTAGTCCCTGCAGTCAGTAGCATGTGCATAGCCTCCCACATTATCAAATTCCTCACCAGAGAGGTGCATTTGTTACAACTGATGAACCTACATTGACACAATAATTACCCAAAGTCCAACGTTTACATGGTTTCACCTTGGGTGTTGTTCATTCTATAGGTTTGTATGTTAATGACATGTTTGTATATGTGTAATGACATGTATCAGTCATTATGGTATCATAGAGAGGATTTTTGCTGCCCTAAATATCCTCTTTGCTTCACCTGTTAATTCCCCTGCCCCAATGCTTGACAAAGTTTTTATTGTGTCTATAGTTTTGCATCTTCCACAATGTCATATCCTTGGAATCATATAGTATTTAGACTTTTCAGATTGGCTTTTTTCATTTCATTTTCATTCATACATTTAAGATTCTTTTATGTATTTTCATGACTTGACAGATCATTTCTTTTTAGTGCTGAATAATTGCTGAATAATATCCCATTGCCTTGATACATCATGATTTATCCATTCACCACTGAAGATCATGTTAATTCTTTCCAAGTTTTGGCAGTTTTAAATAAAGCTGATATAAGTATGTGTGCAGGTTACAGTATGCACATATTTTCAGCTCTTTTGGGAAAATACCAAGGAGTATGACTGCTGGTTCATTTAGTAAGAGTTATGTTTAGTTTTATAAGAAACTCCTTTGTTTCCTCCAAAGTGCTGTATCATTTCACATTCCTACCAACAATAATTGGGAGTTCCTATTCTACATCTTCACCAGCACCTAGTGTTGTCAGTGTTCTGGATTTGGGCTATTTTAATAGTGTATAGTGGTATCTCGTTGTTTTAATGTGTATTTCCCCGATGGCAAATGATATGGAGCATCTTCTCGTATTCTGATTTGTTATACATATATCTTCTTTTGGGTAAGGGGTCTTTTAAGGTCTTTGCTTCTTTTTAAAATTGGACTGTTTACTTCCATATTGTTGAGTTCTAAGAGTTCTTTGTATGTTTTGGATAACAGTCCTTTATCATATGTGGCTTCTGCAAATATTATCTCCTAGTCTGTAGCTTGTCTTCTCATTCTTTTGAAAGTGTTTTTGGTAAAGCAACAGTTTTTAATTTTAATGAAATCTAGCTCATCTGTTATTTCTTTTATAGACTTTGCCTTGGTGTTGTATCTAAAAAGTCATCATCAGACCAAGAGCCATCTATGTTTTCTCCCATGTCATCTTCTAAGAGTTTCATAGTTTTGTGTTTTACTTGTATGCCTATGATCAATTTTGACTTAATTTTTGTGAAGTGTGTAAAGTCTGTGTCTAGATTCATTTTTTTGCATATGAATATATACCAGCTCCACTTACTGAAAAGATTACCTTTTCTCTATTAGAAATAAAAATATTCATCAAAGCAGTATTACCCAGAGTAATTTCACTGCCCCAAAAAGTCCCTGTGCTTTACCTGTTCACTTATCTATCCCTATTCAATTATCTATACCTCCTCTTGATTCCTTGGCAACTACTGATTGTTTTACCATCTCTGTAGTATTGCCTTTCCAAGAATACCATGCAATTAAAATGATACATTATGTAGCCTTTTCTGACTCTCACATACCAACATACATTTAAGATTCTTCTATGTCTTTTCATGGCTTAATTACTCACTTTTTAAAATTTTTGAATAATATTCTTTGCATGGACGTATCACAATTTTTCCATTTACCTACTGTTATATATCTTGGTTGCTTCCATTTTTTAGTGATTATATATAAAGTTGATATAAACATTTATGTGCAAGGTTTTATATGGATGTATTAACTATACATGTTTTTGCTATCAAACTGATTATTGAAACTTGAATTGTATTTCTAATTACTAAAGTTGCTCTACAGAGGTCATGTAAAGGTTATATATCAAATATTGTGCTAATCCTTACACAAATGTATAATCTATATGGCATCTTTCAATATGATTGTATTTAGAGAAAATAGCAGAAAGTTTGCAGATGCAAAGTGATCACTATTTTAAAATTTGTTTGATATAAATTTTACCAATTGTATTTGTTTTGGAATTTTTTCAAATGCCATCTTAATAATACCTACTCTTTTAAACATTCCTTCTGGGAGTCAGAATTATATATGATTGAATTTATCATGATGAACACAAGAGAAAGATTGGGTCAGGCTTGTCTTAAGGCTGCCAGCATCAAACATATGAAGTTATTATAACCAAGGTCTACAAAAAGTCGTAAAGCAGCAGACTTGAGAAAAATGAAGGGAGCCTGTGAAAGTTACTGTACTATTTGTTCACTGGGAAGAGGTTGGGGAATGATCACTGACCTCTAAGTAACAGAGAATGGAGCTCATCTTTCACTTCTGAATGAGCTCCTTGCTATAATTGATGGCATCTCCTGAAATGGCTGTGATCATTAGGGCTCCAGTGACTGAATTAAAAGAAAATGAAGGATGCAGATGGCTGTAGTAAAGCACGGAAAATGCATTTCTTCCTGGTGACAGATACAACTGATCATTTTACAGGAAGTGCCTCACTGAAAGTGTCTCCGCTATGTAGTTCTCAGAGAAAATGAAGAGTAATGTAAAAATTGGACAAGATGAAACTAGCTGTTGCATTCCAGATATTGACTACACAAGTCACTTTCAATAAATCAGCTGCTTATTGTACCTAAGACAGCAGTTTGTTAATATTATGAAGGTGCTGCGAGATGCTCTTTTTGGTTAAGCAATCTTTGAACATCACATGAAAAAACAAAACGTTTTCTTTAAGTGGTTTTTTGGTTTCTATTTGTTTTCCAGTTATCAACATTTAAGGCACTAGGCATATTTATTTAGAAATAGCTTTGATAATGATTAGAAACAGGCGAAAGTCAACAAACCTCTTCTGTAAAGGGCCAGATATTGCATATTTAGACCTTTGTGTACAATGTAGTCCCTACAATAGCTATGCAAATCTGCCAGAAGAGAAGCATCCATAGACAATGGTTAAAAAAAAAAAAATTATGACTGTCTTCCAATAAAACTTTATTTACAAAAACAAAGCATAGCTGGATTTAGCAGTTAGGCTAAAATTTAAAGATCTCTAATGTTTCTGTTCAGCATACTAGATGATATTGTAGATAAGAACAATTAGGAGCAGCTTGCTACAGTAAAAGAAATGAAATGGTAAGACTAAATACTTTAGTCTTTAGTTGAGAGATATGAATACTTATATTATTTATATAAATGCAGAATACAGTTTTAAAAGAACTACAAGTTAGTGATAACCTACATTTTTCAAGCATTAGGGGAAAAAGCACTATAATATAAACTATCATAGATGTGGAGAAGCTTAGTGGACATTTTTACTAGTTATATTTTAGGGCTGTTGAACTTTTATTTTTGGCTTCAAGCTTCCTATGTAATATTGTTAAACTTCCCAATAATTTACTTAATATCCCTTCAAATACAAATAATTTTTAAGTCTCACTGGTTCACCATAAAACTAAATAGGGGCTTTTCAAACCATTTTTTTTTTTTTAAGATTTTATTTATTTGACAGAGAGAAACACAGCCAGAGAGGGAACACAAGCAGCGGGGGTGAGAGAGGGAGAAGCAGGCTTCCTGCTGAGCAGGGAGCCTGATGTGGGACTCGATCCCGGGTCTCCAGGATCATGACCTGAGCTGAAGGCAGTCGCTTAACCAACTGAGCCACCCAGGCATCCCTCAAACCATTTTTAATAATAAATTATTTTAAATATATAAGAGATTTTGTAAAAAAAATTAAAATTACAAAGTCCCATGGGGTCATCACTTCAGCCTATATTTTTAGTACTGTGGCTGTTTTTCAAACTTAAGAAAAAAAAAGATGTATGTATTTATTTTAGAAAGAGAGAGAGAACACATGGAGGGGTAGAGGGAGGGAGAGGGAAACTTTAGCAGACTCTGCTGACAGCCCTCCCCCTCCCACCCACCCCATAATGCAGGACTTGATCTCAAGACTCTGAGATCAGAACCTGATTGGGAACCAAGAGTCAATTACTTAACTGACTGCATCACCCACAGGCCCCAAGAAAAAAAGAACTTTTTAACTGAAGGGACTCATCAGGACAAAGGTTTTGGGATCTTTTAAAATTCTCTATATACAGGAAAAGTTATGACTATTATTTCTCCCAGTACTCATTTACTCAGCTACTTGGTTTGGGCCTGTAAGTGAGATTGTTATCCTATAAACTAACATTTTATCCACCATTTCTGGAACCAATTAGGCCCTTGAAAGTCCATTTAGTCAAGATATTCCAGGTAACTAGTAATATTTAACTGAGGCCATCTACCTTAGAGTTATTCTTTTGGAATAATAGAAAGAAAGCACTATATTACCTCTATTTCCAACTCCAATCTCTGTTCCATTCTTTCCTATTATGGCAGTTCTGTAAGACACAAGTTACTACATGAGACCTTTAATGTTTTTTTCAACTTAGAAAGATTTTATGTATTTATATCCAAAAGAGAAGATTTCTCTAAGTGCCAGAATTGGTCGTTTTATTCGTCTTTGATGTTAGCTTATTACCGCCCGACTTCCCCATTTCCTCTTTCAATACTATTCTTAGGAGAGGGGCTGATCTAGATTTATCAAATTTAAGGATATTCATGAGCCGTCTCATTCTTGGGATTTAGTCTCTTGAAAGTCCTTCAATTCTTCCCCAAGGTTGAGGTGGTAAGAGCTGAATTTTGCTTTATCTTTTCTTATCTTTCAGTAATCTCTTTCTTCTAGTCACCTGAAATTTATGAAAAAAAAATTAAAAAAATGCTGAGTTCTCCCCAGGTAAATGAAAGAATGGTAAGGCATTTTCAAGCAAGAAAACTTTTCTAGGGCCAAAAGGTTAAAACATTTTCTCAAGAATCTTGCTGTAAATACTATAAAACGTTATTTAAAAGTATTCATGAAGTGCCACTTTGCCAAAAAAGTAATCATAAACATTGCTTTGTAAGACATGAAAAATAAAAATCTGGTTTTAATCTTTTAATATTAGAAGCTTCCATTAAACATTAGTGTTTACTTTTCAAGAAAGGTATTTAACTACTCCTGGTTTCATGAATGACCATAATTTAATCTCTTGAAATCATTACTGAATCTGAACTTTAAAAACACCCTTTCTGTCCAACAGGCAACAATTTGTGAATAAATAATTTTGTGAAAATATTTTAAGAGCACAAAAAATTTTTGAAGTGATATTGGTTAACTAGACTATCAAAGACTACTTTGGCACATATTCTGTCTACTAATCTCAAATGCACTGTGTACCAATTTCAACTGTCTATTTTCTGTCTCTGTATACCCAAAGATTTCAGTTAAAAGCCCAAGAACTAGTAGTAAGAAAAAAAAACAACAAAACACAATTGTTCTTGGGATGCCTGGCTGGATCAGTTGATTGGGCATCTGCCTTCAGCTCAGGTTGTGATCCCAGGGTCTTGGGATCAAGTCCCACATTGGGCTCCTTGCTCAGTGGGGAGACTGCTTCTCCCTCTGCCTGCCACTTTCCCTACTTGTGCACATGCACACCCTCTCTCTGACAAAAAACAAACAAATGAAAAAACCCCACAATTTTTTTCACTAAAAAACTTAGACATTCATTTTAGAAGACATAGTAAGAATACTATAAATTTTAGATGCCATTGTTAATGTACATAGCATAACAAATTTAATTTTAAAGGATAATAGAGCTGATTCTTAAAGGAACCAAAGAAAAATTATTTAGGAATATAGTTTATCCATATTTAGAGAGATTTATTTTGCTTATTTCTAGTTATATGAATTTCTGTGGGGTCATGACTTTGGAAATAAGTAGGAGAATTTATGAGTTCAAAGGTTAATAGCAACAAAAAGATAAAATTAATCTAAAGTGTGTGTGTGTGTGTGTGTGTGTGTGTGTACACACAGATTTCTTTAGAGAGTAAAAAAATAAAATAAAATAAAGATGTAGCTATTAATAAGACCAGTTGATTTCCATAAGAACTCTAGAGAAGTGTTCAACAAACTATGGCTCACAAGCTAAATTTGGCCCACTATCTCTTTTTGTATAGCCAGTGTGCTACAGATGGAGTTTACTTTTTTAAATAGTTGGGGGAAAAAAAGCAAAAAAGTATTGTGACATGTAAAAATTATGTGAAATTTAAATTTTAGTATTTATGATAAAATATTGAATTTTATCAATAAAAAATGTGTGGAAAATTCCCTTTCTTTTTGTATAAGACCTTTACTATACTTGATTTTGCCTCTTGACTCTCCAAACCTAAAGTATTTACAATAGTCCCTTTACAAAAATTAGTTCACCGACTCCTGCTCTTGAGTTTATCTTCTAGGACTGGGATGCTACCACAACTGTCATTCTTTTTCATAAGTTTGTTGATTTTTACTTCAAAAAAATTGAAAGTATTTATTCTTTCATACCTGTGTGATCTAGGGAAACCTAGAATTACATTAAACGTTAAATAAAATTTTCTTTCAAAATTCTGTGCTCTTAAAACTATGATGCATATAAAATATTTTCTTTGAAAGTGAATCTCGGGGCGCCTGGGTGGCTCAGTTGGTTAAGCAACGCCTTCGGCTCTGGTCATGATCCAGGAGACCCGGGATTGAGTCCCACATTGGGCTCCTTGCTCGGCGGGAAACCTGCTTCTCCCTCTCTCACTCCCCCTGCTTGTGTTCCCTCTCTGGCTGTGTTTCTCTCTGTCAAATAAATAAAATCTTAAAAGAAAAAAAAAAGTGAATCTCAAATTAGAGTTATTCATAAAAGTATTAAAAATAGAAAGAGCCAAAAAACTTGCACCATTATGGGAATGCTGTAGTTGAAAATTTGAATAAATGTCTTTGTTTCTCCATAGCAGAGTTCTCAGCGTCTGGAAAATCCCATCTTGCAACTTCTTGGGGGTTATGTAGATATATAAGATTGAAGCAAACTGTGGAGTTGAACACCTGTGGTAGGAGAATTCTAAGATGTCCCTGAAATTTCACTCCCCTTTGTACACATCCTATATAATTCCATCTGCTTTATTTTTTTTTAAGATTTATTTATTTATTTGAGGGGCGCCTGGGTGGCTCAGTTGGTTAAGCGACTGCCTTCGGCTCAGGTCGTGATCCCGGAGACTGGGGTTCGAGTCCCACACTGGGCTCCCTGCTCTGCAGGAAGCCTGCTTCTCCCTCTCTCACTCCCCCTGCTTGTGTTCCCTCTCTGGCTATGTTTCTCTCTGTCAAATAAATAAAATCTTAAAAAAAAAAAAAAAAAGATTTATTTATTTATTTGAAAAAGAGAGAGAGCACATAGAAACATGGGGAGGGGTGGAGAGGCAAGCAGACTCCCCACTGAGCTGGGAGACTGACAAGGAGTTCCATCCCAGGATCCTAAGATCTTCACCTGAGCCAAAGTCAGATGCTTAATGGTCTGAGCCACCCAGGTGCCCCTCCCATCCTTGTTAATGTTGACCAGACCCCTGAATATGATGAGATTTCACACTAGTGATTAACTTATGTTTTATGGCACTGCTGACTTTGGTAAGGGAGATTTCCTAGGTTGCCCAACTTAATTAATTGCATGAGCCATTTAAATCTGGGTAGAGAGGTCAGATGAAGAATTTAGAGATTCATAGTAAAAGGCAGGCTTTAGAAGTTGAGAATGTCCCCCAGTGAACAGTCAGCAAGAAAAAAGTGACATCAGTTCTATAACCTCAAAGAGCAGAACTTTGCCAATGACCTGAATGAGCTTTGAAGAGGACCCAACCCTCAAATGAAATAGTAGCTCTCGCTGACACATTGATTTTAGCCTTGTGAGACCACAGGCAGAGCAACCACGTTGGGCCAAATTGTTGACACAGAGGAACTGAAAGAATACATTTGAGTTTTTTAAATTGCACAATTTGTTAAGTTGTTATACAGAAGTAGAAATATAATACACACTCAATCCATGTTCAGGGGAATAGCATCTTTTGCCCTTATGTTTAATCATCTGTGGCTCTGTTGTTCTCTTTCAAATGAATGTCCATTTCCCAGTTTTATCTCTGTTGTTCCTTTCTTAGTCTTAGATAATACAGCAATGGCCCTTTTATTTGTAGAGTCATTCAGAGTAATTTAAAGAGCAGGGGAAAGCAAGCATGTCAATGTAAAACTAGAGATAAATATTCCTCAAATAATTATACTTTGATCCTATGATTATGAGGAAATTTAGCATTTCATACTTGGATTTCAGTCTCTACCACATTGTTAGACTTCCTCCTTTGTTATTTTGCACTGTATTCTCCAATTCCCGATTCTGTATTGTGAAAAACAGTTAGTCTATTCTTAGTTCCTTCATGTTTTTCTCAGAGCTACTTTATCATAATCAAATATGCACATATCTGTTGGGTCTCAAAAGAAGATATGTTCTTTCCTGAAACAAACCATTTTATTGATTCTCATTTTCACTATTTGAGAGAGAAGAGAGGAGGCAAGCTGTTACAAGATTACAATATGTAAATGCAATATTAACATAAGGTGGTTAAATGCACAATGTGTGGTGATGGTGGAATAAATTAATAATTACATATGAACTTTGCAGAGAAGCTTTAAAAATTGCTCTACTCTTCTCTAGTGGTCCTTTTATTGTTTTTTAAAAGAGCAAAATCTCTGAAACTTAAACTTGGAATTGATCTGCTCTCCTACCAGTTTGGGGTGAATATCAAGCTGGCTAGATATATCCCAGGACATACATTGTTTCTGTAAATGATGTTCCAAATGTTGGACTTAAAATTTTAGAGTGTAACTTCACAGAAGTTTATGATATCTTATTTTTATCTCAATTAGAGATTGCCTTTTTGTGTTTTCACCTCTATTTACTCATCTCTTCTCATTGTTTCTATACTTTATAGTCTCTATTTCAGCAGAAATAGCATATTTCTTCTTGTCTTTCTGGAATGTCCAATCCAACTCAACCAATTTGCATAGTAAAAAGGGCTCTCTATTGCTCTTTTCTGATGCTAACCAGTGTGGTTCCTTTTTTGTATTTCTACAGAATTGCCCAAAAGATTACACCCCATGGTTATTTTCTTTACTAAATTTACCCATGGCTAGTTATTTCAGTTATTTCAACATTATAAAGCAACAGTATACAGACAGCACTGGTTTTGCCCTCAATAAATAGGAAGGCATCATCTTCTCTATTGCTCCTTTTCAAAGAACCATGTCTTTTCCATGTCTAAATGTGTGGACTGTATGCTAATTTTTTTTTGAACAAAAAGAAAACTCAGAGAGAATCTGATTTAATTTATTGACAAACAGATATAGATATTTCAGTTTTAACTGAGTTTAACTCACCTGCCAATAATGTGTATACTACATTATCATTCTGCTGTATGGTTAGTAGCTGAACAGAATGGGCTTCAGTTCTAAATTTTAATTTTTGTAATACTACTATCAAAATGTTTTTCAAACAAGTTTTTTTGTACTGTCTTCTCAGCTTGGTGATTACTGCTAGTTTGCTTTTATAACATTACTCTGCATATCTTCCAGAGTAAGAAACATATATCTGCATAATAAATGCTGTTTATCAGTTGATCAATTGATTGACCTAATGGTCTAATAATTTATAATCTATAATCTTTATGTGATCTTTAGATCTGATTTCTGTTAGTAATATATTGAAATGGATGGATATGACTAACATTTCTATGAATTTTCATTCTCCTCAGCCTCATTTAATTATGCCTTTTCTATGTTACTGTTGTATCTTGGTCTTGGTCTATTTTATATTCATCTTGAATTTGAAATTGTTATTTTCTTCAACAAATTACAATGTGATTCTTAATCAGTGCCACTGCATAGTACTACCACAGTGTGCATACTGAACTCAAGATCTGCTTACCTTGTGAGTGGATAAACAAGAAGCATCTTCCTGAAAGACTGTATTCACTTGGCAGAGCTCTCTCGTCTCCTAGTTATGTATGCTATTCGGGTTCATGCCCTCTCTTTCACGTGGCATAGAGAGCATATTCGTAAATCCCACAGAATTGTAAACCTATCATTTTTATGGCTACCATTAACACTATATTTTTTTTGTTAGTTCTCCATTATAGTAATTTAATCAAATTAATGTTGAGTAGCTGATATGCAACTCGTGAGTTTATATACCTCTCTACATAGAGGTTTCACTGCAATGGACAAACTAACATTCATGAAATCACTGTGAATATAGAATATGCTCTTTCTAAATATTTTATGTATTTTCTATCCAATAATCTATAAGTTTAAGAAGTTATATTCATATATGTGTTTTCTATGTAATTTTAGCTAAAGATATTGTCATAATAATTCCAAATTTCCTCTTTTTAGATAATGCAGAATAATCCAAAGAACTAAGTTACTCAATTAGACAAACTATTTTAATTACACAGAAATGCAGACTTAACTTTTCTGTGGACATTTAGGTGAAACCCCATGCAGTGGCTGAGCTAGAATTTTTTCTGGTTCTTAAACTACATATTTTGCTTTGTTTCTCTAAGTTGATATAACATCTGCACTTGAAAAGCAAAGTAACTGAGAATAAAATAATTCAACTGTCTACCCTGAGCTATTTTTAAAAGAAATTGTCCAGATTGTAAACTAGCATCTTTTGGTAAACAAAGTGCAGGGGTTTTTGTTTTTGTTTTTCTTTTTATTATTATTCTGATGATGAAAGTTTTCAAAAAAATTTATTAAACTTTCACATGGACAACGTGCTGTCTGTTTTACTAGAATAATGGATTAGCTAAATATTCTTTCTTAAATGTTTTGACAGTCTCCCAAAGTATCTAAAATGTCTATCATATGCCATTCAGAAAGATATAGTCAGTGCTGACAGAGAAGATAAATGATTCAAAGAAGAATGATGGAAATACTATTTTGAAATCTATTCTTCATTCTGTTTGTCTTTGAACATTTGCTAGATGTTAAATATCTTGCACCTTCCACTACAGTGGATGATTTCAAAACAGTATTTCCTTTACAATATGAATATTTCCTTATTTTCCCAAGTACCAAGTAAATTAAGAGAAAAATGTGAATGCAGCTCTGAGTAAAAGGGAGTAAATGAGATAATTTTGTCAAAATGGCAAACTAATAGAAAGAGGAGAAGCAAACTTACAAAGGATGAACAGGTAACAAAGGAATAAAGAAATTATTTGGAATTCCTCAATTTCCATTCAAAATGTACAGATTTGGAAAGAAGCTGTAATTGATGATGGTTTTCACTTGTTCACAATTTTTGGCCTAAATTTATTTTAAATTAAAGGAGAGGAGCAGCATTGTTTGTATATAGACTATTGATGAAACGTCATAAATTAACCTTAAGCATATTGATTGTGAGTCCTTATGGAATTTATTGGAGTGCCTCTGCAAAACACATTGAAAATATTGTCTTCTTTATTATTTCATTTAGACATTTTAAGTGAAGGGGGGCCTCCAGGGACATTGAAAAGGAATGATGAAAATTTGCATTTTGTCAAGATAATTGCTTATCTATACTCAAACAATGAAAGTATTTCAATCTTGTTAAGGTGAGTTTTTATATTGTATTTATCTTCAAAGGAATTATTCCTCTTTAACAGTTTATTTTAAAAAGTCAGTATTCTAATATACTATGAAGGAGGAAAAATCAATTATTGTATAATTCCTATATCACTCTTCAGAAATGTATAGTTATACCGAACCTGACATCTTAGTCTAGAAAATAACACTTAGTGATCACACTTTTTAATGAGGTATGTGTAATTTGCATAAAATGAAAGGTACATGAGTTAAATGTAGTTTCATGAGTTTTCCCAAGTCCATACACTAATATATCCCGAACATCTGTATGAGTGTAGAGCTTTTTTTTTTTTTTTTAAGATTTTATTTATTTATTTGACAGAGAAACAGAGCCAGAGGGGGAACACAAGCAGGGGGAGTGAGAGAGGGAGAAGCAGGCTTCCCACCGAGCAGGGAGCCCGATGTGGGGCTCGATCCGGGGTCTCCGGGATCATGACCTGAGCCAAAGGCAGTCGCTTAACCAACTGAGCCACCCAGGCACTCCTTTTTTTTAAAGATTTTATTTATTTATTTGACAGAGAGAAACACAGCTAGAGAGGGAACACAAGCAGAGGGAGTGAGAAGCAGGCTTCCCACCGAGCAGGGAGCCTGATGTGGGGCTCTATCCCCAGAATCCCGGCTCATGACCTGAGCCGAAGGCAGTCACCTAACCAACTGAGCCACGCAGGAGCCCCTTGAGTAGAGCATTTTTATCAGCAAGATTTCTTATGTCACTTCCCGGGCAGTTTATACTTCCCATCCCTAGGCAACCAGTTCTGGTTTCATTTACCATTAAGTAGCTTTCCTTGTTGTAGAAAAGCATGTAAACTGGATAATATACTCTGTGCCTCTTTTCAGTCTGGCTTCTTTCAGCTAGCATTAGGTTTTTTGAGTTTCATCATGTGTGTGTATCAGGAGTTTATTCCTTTTTATTGCTAAGATTTATTACATTGAATATTTTTATTTTATTCATTTTGGTATGAATATAATTTTAGGTTCACAGTTTTTAACTATTATGAATACAACTGCTATGAAAATTATTCTTCACATTTTATGTGTGTATATTTTCCTTTTCTTTCTATCCCATCCAATTAGAATGAACATGCCTGACAGATGTAATGGAACAATATGATGTCCTCTGGTACATCTAGGTGGCCCAAAATTTTTGGATTATATTATGACAGAGAGTGTGTGAATTAACGTTATCTCCGGGCAAAGCTACAAATGTATGTGTTTTGTCATTCCATTTGAATGCATACTATTTTGTTTTCTGATTGGATTAGAATATACTCACCAGAGCAGTGACTACCTGATATCCAAGTGCACATTAGTCTTCTCTAAGCAAGAAGCTAAATCAGACACAGAAACTTTGATCAGGGCTGTGTTTTCAGTGAATAAATTTGAGGTAATTTTCCGGTCCTTATTAACTTATTCCAAATCTTGACAAGGAAGTGTTCAGTTGTTCACCATTAAATACTGTTTTATATTCCCCCTTTCATATTGAGAAAGTCTACTTGTAGTCCAGTTTACTGATTTTTTTTAATCAATGGGTGTTGAATGCTGTAATCTTGTTTTTCCCCTGCATTGTTTGAGATACGATTTGTGCTGTTTTATCTTATTAATATGGAGAATTAATTGATAGATTTGAACATTAAACCAAACTTTCATTCTTGGGATAAATCTCCCTTAGACATAGTCCTTTATCCATTTTATATATTTTTGGATTAAATTAGTTCTTTTGTTTAGGACCATTATATCTATATTACATGTTTTTGGTTTTGTTCACTATTACAGTTAGTGTACTTTGTTTCCTATCTAAGAAATCTTGACCTATTTGTGGATATTTTCTCCTTTACTTTCCTTAAGAAATTTTATATTTTCAGAGTGGCATATATGATCCATTTCAGTTCTGTGTACCATATGAAATAAGAGTAAAGTTTTTGTTTTTTGTTTTAGTAGAGGCATCCAGTTGTTACTGTACCATTTGTTGAAAGACTGTCTTATACCCATAAGTTATTTTGAGATGTGTTGAAAATTAATTGATTTTTGTGTCTACTTTTTGACTATATCTTCTATTCTATTTATCCATGTTATATCACATTGTCATGATTTTATGACTTCATATTAAGCTTTTGAAATCAGATGAAATAAAACCTCCAACTTTATCTTTGTCAAATTTGTTTAAGCTATTACCTTTTTTTTTTTACTTTTTCCATATAAATTTTAGCAGTAGCTTGTCAATCTCTAAACATGCCTCCTAGAATTTTGATCCATTGCATTAAATCTATACATAAGTTTGCAGAGAACTGACATCGCAATAATATAATTTCCCAAAACTAACTTTTTAATGTTTTTTGCTTGTATATTCATTGAATTTCCTATATAATTATGTTGTCTGTAAATAAATACCATTCACTCTCCAAAGGACTTATATTTCTTTTATTTCCATGTTATAGTACAATACTGAACATAACTATGAGAGCCTAAGAAGGTGGCCTTAGGACTACAGGAAGATACAGTCAGTGATGGTCAGTCATTCCCTCGGTATTTCAATTCCTTTGCATTATTTCGTTTCATACACCACTTTAACACAACTGAATGAATCAGTGAGAGAACAAATGTCTAGCCAAGATCTTCCTGAATTCTTGATTCAGAGAAATTATGAAAGATAGCAAAATATCATTGTTGTTTTAAGTACTGTGTTTGAGATGGCTTGTTATACATAATAGCTAGGCAGAGTGAGAAAAGTTATGCCTGGAAGTGCAATGCTATTTTAACAAATGTCAAATATTTTTGGCATAGGTTCTGGGGTCAAGAAGAAGGCTGTGAGAGACTCAAAATGAAATAATAAAGGACATAAAGGAGAATGTTAGTGGACACCTGAAGAACCTGATGGTTTTCAGGGAAGGTTTAAAGGAATACAAGGCAAATACTGGAGTTGATAGAAGTATATAGTCATAGAAATTTGACAGCACTATCCACTGCAGTAAATGTAGGAATTAGAAAATGCATGAAACTTGATTTGGTTAAGGAGACTTCTAGGCAGAATATCTACGATTCCACATAGCTTCTTCTAACTCCATATAATAAAATTCCAGAGAAGTGGATGAACGGAAGAATAAATTTTAAGTAAAAAAGAGCCACTATCTTCTCTATTTGAAAATAAAACTATTTCTCAATCCCTTTATCTACAGCTAGAAAAACAAACATATGTAATCTTTTCTCTTCTTTGTCAAAGTAACTTACATTTGTGAATACTGTTAGATAATTAACCAAATACGATTTTCTTTTATTATGTAGGCAGTTTGATATGTTATATTAACAATATGTTAAACAATACATGTTTCTGATTTTGAAGTTGTTGTACTTAAAAATATTTTAATTTTTTACTATATACTAGAAATTATCCTAAGTGTCCTAGAGTGAACATAAACAATAGGGCTCACCAGCCCCTCTAACCTTGGAGAGCATTCTGAAGGATTCCTGCAGACATTCAGGGGCTGGTCCCTTTAAATTCTAGTTGCCCTTTTAAAGCACATCTCCTTTTTGTTGTTGTTGTTGTTGTTGTTGTTGTTGTTGTTTTTAAATGCCCCAGGGCATGCAAATCTACTTCAGTCCCTCAGTACTATTTCTCCCACTGCAGTTCCTGCTGTGGGTTCCTGCTGTTACCCTGTCTTCATCTCTTGCTGTTCCCACTGGGTTCCTCTGCCCTTTGGGGTGCAGATGCTCTTCAGTAAGTTCTCAGTTCTTCTTCAGCAGGAATTGCCCTATATGTAGGTGTCCATTCAGTGTGTTTGTGGAAGAGGTGAGTCCACGGTCTTTCTGCATTGCCATCTTGGACCCTCTCCTATTCATTGAATTATATATATACCCTGTGAGATATATATATATCTCACACAAATTTGTATGTCTTATATTTCTGGAAAAAAACTATGAATTCTGTTAGGATTTTAAAAAGCCTTGAAAGAAATGACATTTAAATTATATTGTGGACTATAATATTTATGGAAAATATGATTTCTGGGTTTTGTTTCAATATAATATAGAAGTTGGTGGATTATCAGTTTAAAAAGATTGACCATAAAATGGTCATTTTTGATCCTGGATGATAACTACATGGGGATATATTGTACTATTCTCTCTACTTTTTAAAAAAGGATAAAAATTTTCCATTAAACTATTTTAAAAATATTGTATCTTGTTAAACTTTGTAAGGAGTCATAAAATAATGGCATTTCCATGAATTCTTTTATTATGTAAAGATATGTACATTACATTTAAAAATTTAAACTCAGTATGTATTACTAAAGTTGTGCTATTTAAAGCAGAAAATTTCAAAGTTGCATCCAAATAGAAAACAAAACTATTGAAAAGCTAATAAACCCCAAGCAGGAGCCTCATTACACAACAGGGCCTTATTATCAATTCCATTTATTGTTAATGACACACACTTGGAGCAATGGTTCTAACTGAGGTTCAATTTAAAGACAAAACAGCAAACTTCCTAGGTCTTTTTTTTTTTAGTTTTGTAGTAAGTTTCTTAATGTGAAATTTGAAAAAATGCAAAGAATATTGTTGAAATCTAATATTCACCTGGAATGTATACTTTCTAAAATAACAATATAGAAAAATAATTGGGGGAAGAAAAAGCTATGTAGAATGTGGCTCAATGCTTTCTCAAATCAATGTAGCTAGTACTAAATCCAGATTACACTAATATTAAAAGCGTAATGTCATTTGTTACCTCTGAATGCCTTTGGCACACAGTACAAGGGCCATGGCTGGGCCTTTAGCTCGTTATTGATGTGTTTAATGAAGCCATCCTCTTGTATTGTTAGCTGTCCTTTTTAAAACAAAAGTGTTTTTCCTGAGTAGTTTGACTATCTTTTTGTTATTTTTCAACTTCTTCACTCAGTTATTTTCCAAGTAATATTAATTAAGCAGAAAGATACCATTTTTGAAACATGGATACTAACCTTCTCTAGACTCATTTTAACCAGGAAAAAAACATGATATTTAATTTCATTCTCCTAAGATTCACTAGATTGGCTTGAAACTAAACTAAACTACAGTTAAAACAATTCTGCTTTCTCTAAAGCAGACTGTTTGCACCCAGGAGAGTTTTATGTCCCTTGTGGTTGAAGGCACTTCTAATCTACTGTGGAACCAGCTTGACTTATTAAAGAAGATTGCAAGCCTTAACTATTGCTAAGGTTCATTCAGGCCTGTTCCTCAGAACATCTTAGTGCAAACTAAAGGACATGAAGTCTGGCTTGTTTTCTTTGATCGAGTATATTTCTACTACATCAAATACATCTCTGTATACTGAGCAAGGGAGTTACCTTGTATGTGAGTCTCAGTAGTCTCTCTACCTGTCCACTAAAGG
This sequence comes from Spilogale gracilis, assembly GCA_004023965.1. Classification (NCBI taxonomy): domain Eukaryota; kingdom Metazoa; phylum Chordata; class Mammalia; order Carnivora; family Mephitidae; genus Spilogale; species Spilogale gracilis. Next base: position 49,514 of record PITA01006416.1, on the reverse strand, counting down.
TCCTCCCTCTATATAGAAGAGGAAGCAGTCAGTTTTCTTTTATTTAATGATGAACTTTATCAGTTTGCATTTTGGAAACTAATAAGCAACAATAAGCCTTTGGATATTAAAATACCTTTTATCTCTAGCTGGAGATAAGGTATGGCCCACTATATTTCTGGAGTGGAACCACTTAGCTGAACGTAATACATGCTTTTTTTCATTTCTTTCTGATAAGAAAGAGTCACTTCCCTTTGATTTATAGTTCTCATAAGGAAGGTAATATATTTCATGATTAATTTCAGTTCCTAATCATTTGCATATTGACTAAGAGATTCAGAAAAGACTGAGAAAATAACTATGTACCTTTACTTACATTTAATAATATGATTTATGCATTCAACACACATTTTTTTATCATGGCTTTTTTTTAAGGAATCTTGTGGAAATATATTGGCAAGATAGCTATCATTTTAGATCATCTTTTTATATTCTAAATTTAAAGACAATATAGTCACTTATTTCTGTCTACGCCCCACTTCTAGGCCTTGCTGTCTGCTTCAACCCTTGTAAGGTCAACTCGGTGAGCAAAGAGTTTAGTGCTTCGACTTCTCCAGGGCCTATTTCTTGTACCTCTGCAATTTGTGAGGTCTTCAGGAAATTGCTGGGACTCATTTGTGAGCCACCCAAACTTCAGGGGGCATTAACAGAACCATCCCTGACCAATGAGGACAGGGAGAGAGAAAATGTTTTCTTGATGTGGTTTTGGTATATAGGTGAGGTGCTGTGGGGTGGGTTGGGAACCCGTGTCTTTGGTGCAAAATGATGGTTCATTAAAGCCCAGGGACCAAAAAAAAAAAAGCCCAGGGACAGGACCCAGGGCAGGAAGAGCTGCTGCACAGGGGTCTTAAGGAATGGTGATTATATACAGAGATAGGGGAAGTAAGGAAAAGGGAGGTTTCAAAAGAACTTTCATATGCTAGAGAGGACTGACTGACAAGATACCAGGGGTCTTGCCATTGTCAAGTGTAGGTTGTTTCCTCCTCTAGCAAGGTGTTAACTGTAAGAGCCTTGGGAGATTCCTGGAAGAATGTCACACAGGTCCCACGCAAAGTGGGGTGTAGAGGGTAGCTGTTGCAGGGTGGCCCATTATGCTTGGTCTTTGCTAGCCTTTTCCTCCTGAATCTTTCTTTGTCCCATGGGAATGCAGAGCTGAAGGTACTGCCCTTTCAACAGGAGTGACCTATACAGGTAGCTAACCCAATAATTCACTCTACTGGCTTCCTCCTCTTACGTTTCACGGTGTCTTAGCGCCCCATCTCCCAACACCGCAAAATTTTGCTCCCTGAGACAATAATTCTAAATAAACCTTTGTCTCTTATTTTGCTAAAATAAATTTTTAATCTGGCACAGATTGCCTGAGGTTAAATTCTGACTGTTTCATAGCAGTTGTTACCTTAAGGTGTTATTTAACTGTGCTGAACCTCTATTTTCTTATATGTAAAACAGGAATTGTACATACCACAAACAATATTATAAAGATTAAAATTACATAATTATGTAAATTATTTAGAGTATGTTTTGCCTGTGGTAGGCACTATAGAAGCTTATGATTTTATTCTGTCTCATACATGTTATCTCATTAAAAAGTAAATTCCTTAGGAATTCTACACAGTCACCCAAACTATATGTGGCACACTTTTACTTGTTTTTACTTAATGTAAATGCTACTATATATATATATTCTGGGTTCACTATCTTTCATAAAAGGGTTTACTTTTATTAAAATTCAGTTATTGGAGAGCTGGGTGGCTCAGTTGTTTAAGCATCTGCTTTTAGCTCAGGTCTTGATCCCAGGGTGCTGGGATTGAGCCTTGTGCCAGGCTCCCTGCTCATCAGGGAGTCTGCTTCTCCCTCTGCCCCTCCCCTGTTCCTGTGCATGCTCACACTCTCCTCCCCCTTGTTGTACGCACCTCTCTCTCCTCTCAAGTAAAATAAATGAATTCTTTAAAAAATACATTAAAAATCGGTGATTATATTGTATGATTTTTCACTCTTCTTCCCTTTAGAAGATCTCTACTAAACCAATTTATCCATAAACATGCATTTTGTACAAAAGTCTTACTTGTTTGAATGCTTTTAATTTGGACTATAAGGTGCAATTTAGTTATTGACTAGATAACCCAAGATCTAGGATTTATTATGTAGCATTTAATTATAGCTTGTCAAGATTGTGGGTTCTTTAAAAATATTTTGGGGCACTTGGGTGGCTCAGTCATTAAGCATCTGCCTTGGGCTCAGGTCATGATCCTGAAGTCCCAGGATTGAGCCCCTCATTGGCTCCCTGCTAGTTGGGAAGCTTGCTTCTCCCTCTCTCACTTCCCCTGCTTGTGTTCCCTCTCTAGCTGTGTTTCTCTGTGTCGAATGGATGGGTAAAATCTTTATAAATAAATAAATAAATAAATAAATAAATAAATAAATAAATAAATAAATAAATATTCTTGATGAAGAAAATTGCAGGAAACATTAAAAGTGTAAGTAATGGAACTTAGGTTGATGACATATTCATTCACTTATTGTGATGGACTGTAAAAGCTATTCAGTTTCTAATACAGGTACATGGTATCACTACTTCTTCAGTTTGTACCCAACCTTCAAATTTACTTATGGGCCCTAAAATGAAGCCGGCCTGATAGTATACTAGATCCAACTCTAAACCTCAAAATATTCAAAACTTCTCTGGAAGTTCTGAGAATGTCATGTGAGACATACTTCTGCAAGAGAGATACATACAGAGCCATCCTAAGCAAGTTCATCAGACCAGTCAGCCCTGTCTTCTCACCATGCTGACCTCAGACATATTAGATAGTCCCCCCAATATCAACCTAATCCAGTAAACTCAAACAGTATGTCCAGATAATATGTAGGAATAGGAGCAGTAATTGTTATTGTCTTAGAGCAGTTATGTAATTTTTCAGGTTTATTGAAGTATAATGGCAAAAAAAAAAAACAAATATCACCTCTTTTAGGTGTGTAGGTAAATGCATTTTGACCAGCTTCTATAATTGTATAACTACCACCATAATGATGATATATAACTATTTGTATCATCCCCCAAAATAGAGTATTTCTGTCATCCATTGGTCATCACCACTGCTTTAGCCGCTGATAAATATTGATGTCATTTCTGTCCCCATAGTTTGGCCTTTCCTAAAATGTCTTATAAATGGAGTCATAAAGCATATATGCTTTTGAGTCTGTCCTTAAATTGACTTAGGTTACTCCTTTCAGGAGTCATTGATATCACAGTATGAATAATAGCACATTCCTTTTTTATGCTGAGTGTTGCATGAATATAGAATGAATGATTTGTTTGTCCATTAAGCATTTGATGACTTTTTACATTATTTCCAGGTTCTGATGATTCTAAATAAAAAGACTATACCATTTGTTTCTAGGCTTTTGTGTAGACCTATATCTTAATTTCTTTTGCATCTAGCATATGACATTTTTAGAGTTCTGATTGCTTTGCCCAATAGCCAGCACTTGTTTTTGTCAGGTATTTCATTACTTGTTTCATTCTTTTTTTTTTTTTTTTTGACATTTGATTGGATATGTGGTGGTATCTCACTGTGGTCTTAATTTGCATTTGCCTAATGACTGATGATAGTGAGCATCTGTACATGTGCTTTTTTACCCAAATCTCTTCTGTAGTGAATTGTCTTTTCATATATTTTACCATTTTTATTTTGTTATTTCTTTTCTCATAAGTAATATTTCAGATTTCTTTGTATATTCTGATTACCAGTACTTTGTTAAATGTGTTTTGCAAATATTTCTCTCTGAGACTATTTCTTGCTTTTTCTTTAAAATCCTGTTTTGTGAAAAGCAGAGGTTTAAATATGTTCTATTTAAAAAATGATTTTTCATTTCAACATCAGAGATTTTCTCCTGTTTTCTTCTAGATAGATAGTCCCTCAATGGATTGAATGATGCCCACCCACATCAGGGGCCAATCTGCTTTATTCAGTCTACTGATTTAAATGCTAATCTCATGTGGAAATAGCCTCTCATTCACAGGATTGATCTCACTTGCTCATGATATGTCATCTTACTTATATATGATGGACTTAGTTTGCCAATATTTAAAAAGGATTTTTCATTCATGTTCATGAGGAATTTAGGAATTTTGGTCTGTAATCTTTTCTTACAATATCATTGTCTGTTTTGATATCACTGCAATGCTGTCCTCATTAAGAGTTAGGAGCTATGCCCTCTTCTATTTTCTGTGCTTTTTTATTTAATTTTTTTTAATGTTTTGTTTTGGCTTTTTTAAGCATTGGTATTTCTTCCAATAATATTTTATAGACTTTATTAAAAAAAACATCTGAATAATCAGTTTTTCTTTTTGGAAAGTTTTAGTTATGTATATAATTTCTTAATAGATAGACGACTAATTGCACTCTATTTCTTCTGGAGTGAGTTTTGGTCATTTGCATTTTTTAACATTTTCTTTTCAATCTGTCATTAGCTTATTGGCTTATGTCAATAAGTTTTAGAGTGGTTTGTTATGCAAGAATAGCTAACTGATACAGTTATTCCTTTAATCATTCATTAATTCTTCAATGTATCTTTCATTACATAGTTGACCCTTGAACAATGCAGGGTTTAGAGGTGCTGATGCTTTATGCAGTTGAAAATCTACATATATATTATATACTGTATTCCTATAATAAAGTGAGCTAGAAAAAAGTTATTAATAAAATCATAAGAAGAAATACATTTACATACTGTACTGTATTTATGTATTGTTATATATTAAAAAAAAAATCTGTGTAAGTGGACCTGAAGTTCAAACCTATATTGTTCAAGAGTCTACTGTAGACTTAAAATGACAGTAATATTTTTTAGATTCTGTTATTTACATTAGGTGTGATGACATAACTGAACTATGATAAGCCAGAATCTATTACATTCTGTAAATAATCACACAATATGTAAAGTCTAGTGTGATAAGCACTAACTTATACAGGTTTATATACAGGTTTATACATTAAGCTTTTACTATGAAAGTAAAAAAAAAAAAAAAACTTTTCACTTTTGAAGCAAGTGCGACTTACTAAGTAGTGCTGTGTACACTTCCTATGTACTAATGTGTAAGTAGCACTCTTTAAACAATAAGAATTTGTTTAAAAATTTCTGTACTGTAAATGGATAAAATGTATAGACCTCAACAAATCTTATTACTTTATCTGGCTCAATCTACTCCAGTTATACTGACATCTTCACCAGTTATACCTCATGTTTCACATATTCCCACCTTAGAGTCTTTGTCATCCTAGATTCCTCTACCTGAAAAATCTCACTTAGATTAATCCTTAAATGTTACCTCCCCAGAAGGATGCTCCCTAGAGCTTAAAATAATTTTTAAGAGATTATAGAGATTAAAATAATTTTTTAATGTTTTATCTGCTTACCTTTTTTTCCTATTGCATTATATGACAATATATCATATAGTTTTAAATTTATTTCCTATCTTGCAACCTCACTTTAGTATACAAACTCCACAAAAAGAGGGACTTTATTTTTGTTCACTGCTTTACTTCCCTTACTACTTAATCTTCATTGGCTAGAACAGAATTTAGCAATAAATAATGTTGAACAAATAAATTTCCATATTTTATGGACTATAATTTTTGTAACAAGTTGCACACTCGTATAGAATCATGAAATTTGGTTTTGATTCTGTGATCTATTACAAAATTTGAACACATTATATATCTGAGTATTCATTTGTTTTTAGTTTCTTAATTTAAACATCCAGCTCTGCTTTGATATACATTAATTTCTTCTTCCTGAAATTTTCCAGTATTCCAGCCGTAAATGATTACTCTTTCTTCATCATTACTAGTAAAACTGTTGTTCACTATGCTACATACTTCTATACTTGCTATGCTAAACAGTAATTTGAAATTTATTTAACTTTCTTATATTTATCTTTTTTCCTAGAGTGACCAAAAGAAGGGGAAATTAATTTTATTTTTAATTAGCTAGATTAATTTAATAGGTCAACTTTTTTATCCTGCAACCATTATTAACAAAAATACTTCACACATCTGATTGAGATCTGACATTTTATACTCAGGGATTGAAGAAGAGTCTCCCTTTCCTTTATTGGACAAGAGCCTATAGATGCTTAAAAAACTTCCTGTTAGAACTTTTCTTCAGATCTGTATAATTTATCTAACTTACAAGACAAAAAGTCAAGTGTTCTGTCTTTAGCTTTCCTAAAATTTCCGCACAGACTAGATCTTTCAGGCGTTCCAATTGCATTTTCCTTTAACTAGCAAAATTCAACCTACCCAGATGAGCTATCTTCTCATATAACCCATTCTTTACCCCTTCCCAGGTGTCATAGTCTCTTATACCTCCTTGATTTCCTCAGTTTCCTCTTTGTGTCAGAAATTTTCAAGCTTGTAACACGACAGTTTTGGTGTGACCTTTTCTCTAGGGTACAGAAAAGCAGAGGGGAACTTCAAGATTCAGAGTTGGATCAGGAAAGGAGATCCATCACAGTGAGGTAGATATAGGGACCATAGATATCTTGCCTTCTTTCTTGACATCAGGTAAAACAAAACTAAGTTAAAAATGTCAACCTTCACATAATCTTTATGATCTTATTTTTCTGTAAGAGTGTTCTTTCCTTGTCCTTAAATTTTATTTAAAAGCAATTTTATGTACCCTTTTTCCATGCTGATAAAGTAGAGGAAACTTGAAGACAAGGATTATATGCTCTCTTTTATAACTATGACTTTGTCATATGTGTTGTATTCTATGTAGAATAAATTGATGGTGATGAAAAGTAAAAAGAATGAAGTCTATTTCTCAAGCTTGCTATTTGATTTTCTTTTTTAGATGGCCTTTTTGAGGCTTTGCTAGAACATTATTCCTTTTTATAATTCTAGTTTTAGAGTTTTTTTCTATTTTATTGTATTTAATAACATATATTCAGTCTTCCTCCATATTAATCTCATTTCCACAGTGAAAAAGTAGAGCATTTAAAAGTTACATTTTAATATACATTTATTCATGTTTAATAAAATATTTTTCTAAAACTGTCATTTCTCTTATTTTTGATAGCTTTTTCTTCTGAATTGATCAGTGTTATGTGTTATACTTTAGAAAGCACTTTATCCATTCTCTCTAGTTAGCTCCATACAGTAGCCTTGAGGAGGACAGATCATCCTACTGTTGCAGGACAAGAGAAGTTCAAATATATATCTTAGTTCACAGATTGGAATGGAAGAGATAAGACTGAGGCCTTCACCCTATTTTTTCAGTGCTATCTCTATTGTATCAGGAAGACATTCTGGAATGATGCAATGAAGTGTTCCAGTCTTGCCTAATCAGATGTCATATGAAAGAAGCCACTCACTAAAGACTACATGTTTTATGGATTTGTATGAAATACATATGAAATCTAGAAAAGGCAAGATCAGTTTGCATTTTGGAAGATTAGTGATTGTTTAGAAGGAAGGTGGGGATGAGAATTGATCATTGAGGAATTTAAGGGAGCTTTCTGTGGTAATGGGAGCATTTCAAAGCTTGACACTGGTGGTAGTTAAAATGACCAAGAGCCACCCCCAAAATATAAAACTGTAAGCTTAAAATGAAATTAAACTTTTAGATGTTTATTATATCTGAATAGGGTGTAAAAGATATACATTGTCAGGAAACTGTTACCCCTATGCCAGTAACATAAATACAGAATTTGTTTTGTTTATTACTGATGTTTAATCAATTGACTTTTTTTTAATCAATTGACTTTTTTTTTTTCATGATTTGCCTTTAAATCCCTTGGTAACCAGTCTAAGTTTGAGCAGGTTGTTAAAAGTGCAAAGCTATGTGTTTCTCCCATCTGACCTGATGCACTAATCATTAGGACACTGTTGTGTTATTCAGAACATGGAATGAGGTCACATTTCTCCCTAGTGGAGAGTAAATAGCAAGTGTACTTTAGAAAGTAACTGGCATTTAATGCCTAATTCTTAAGATTAGTTGATGTTAAAAATAATAAATAAAGAAAAGAAATGCTTACTTTCTCACAAAAGGATTTGACCAACATTTTTTGGTTAACAATTTTTTATATGTCCAGTCATACATATTTTAAAATTTAAAAAAGTATGAGCATATTGGTCAATGAGTTGAAACAGTATAAATAGATTTTTGAAAAGATAAATCATGTTATAAGTGTAGATTCTTTTTTATTGTTTCTTCTCACAGCTTTTAAATAACTTGAGATGATGATTTTTCCTCATCCACTATTATTTTGTCTGTGATTTTAATGTGGGTACTACCTAAAAAAATTTGGAAGTGTGTAAATATGTAAAAGGAAAATGTAACATAATGAACCTCTATGGATCTAATATCCAGTTTCAAAATAGTATATTTTTCACTAAGTCTGTATGTATTCTCAATCCATACCCTACCATGGTTATTTTTTTCAGATAAATCCTAGATAGCACTTTACTGCATTTAGATGCAGTTATCTATAAAGACACTTAAATATATATCTGTAAAAGACACTTTAAAAATCATAATTCCAATATTTTTATCTTTTCTAAAGTAATTAAATACAAATATTTTATATGAAAAACACAATATCAACATTTCTTTCAATATTTCAGAGTATTTTTTTTTTAAGACTTTATTTATTTGATAGCGAGAGAGGGAACACAAGCAGGGAGAGTGAGAGAGGGAGAAGCAGGCTTCCCACGGAGCAGGGAGCCCGATGTGGGACTCGATCTCCGGTCTCCGGGATCATGACCTGAGCCGAAGGCAGTTGCTTAACCAACTGAGCCACCCAGGCGTCCCAATATCTCATAGTATTTTTAACTTACAGTTTGTTTGAATCAGGAAACAAAATATATTCAGTGCATTTCATTGATATAAGTTAGGTTTCTTTTGATTTATATGCTTCCCATCCATTTTTTTCCTTATAATTTATTTGATAAAGAAACCAAAAGTATTGATCCTATATGACTTTGTACATTCTGGATTTTGCTTATTGTCTCCCTTTGTATCAGTTAAGGTTGTCTGCATGGCTTTTTATTTCCTATAAAAAGTGGTTACATTAGAATACTGATCAGATTTGTCCTATCTTTTTTTATAATAATTCTTCACAGGAGGAATTGTAGTTTCCTATCATATCACATCAAAGTAAATTATGTCTAGTTTTCAGTCTTCTTGTTCTTACTGAGATTGATCTAACCAGCTAGGTTTTTCTCATTTTTTAAGAAATAGGATGAACTCAGAAAGATACCAATACAGTTTTTTTAATGGAAATTAAGAATATCAAAACATTTAAGATGTCTGTACTTTTTTTTTGACTTTACATTATTTTAATTAAAATCTTTTTCATTCTTTCATATCTATATTCCAGTTTATCTTTATTAGGGTACAATATATATAACATGAAATTACCATTTTTGCCATTTTAAAGTGTATAGAAAAATATGGAATGACTCATGAATTTACATGTTAGTATATCACAGGATCTGTGCTTATCTTCTCGTCATTATTATTTTAGTGCATGCATGATGCTGAGACAACTTGCATTTGCTTTTATCTTTGAAATATATCTGAATATCGGACTTGGTCTATATTCCAAATTACCCTATCTTAAAATCCTCTTAATGCATAAATCTGATGGCCCTTAAACATTTTTCATTGCAAATGTGTTTCACTGTTTTGTCATTTGTTATTTATTGATTATAATGCTTGTCATATTTTTTGAACAAGTAACATAATTAAAATTATTAATTTTGTTCTTCATTGATTATATTTTGTGAGTCATAATTAAGACTACTTCCCTACTTTCAAGTTTATAGGTGAATTATTTTCTGCTAATACTGACATACTCCTTGTGGAAATAATTTTGTCTTTTCTTTGTGTGGTTATGCCATTATTCCAGCACTAATAGTTATAAAGAATATTTTTCTCACTGATTTCTAGTGCTATGTATGTAATATACTAAATTTTTATTTGCAAATATGTCTATTTTCATATTTCTATCTCAGTCCACTCATTTTCTGTTATCTTATTCTCTTATATATACAGGTCATAAAATGCACCTCATATAGCAGGGATTAGAATATCCTTTTCATGGTTTTCATATTTTCTCTGTTCTTATTTGTATTTTCATATAGACCTTATAATTATTATTTTAAATATTTTATTATTTATTTGGCAGACAGAAAAACAGCTAGAGAGGGAACATAAGCAGGAGGAGTGAGAGAGGGAGAAGCAGATTTCCCATAGAATAGGAAGCCCAATGTGGGCTCTATCCAGGAACTCCAGAATCATGACCTGAGCTGAAGGCAGATACTTAATAACTGAGCCACCCAGGCACCCCAGACCTTATGATTTTTATCTCAGGGAAAAAATCCATTTCTTAATTGCAGTAATATTAAATTTATGTCAAAGATTCTTATTAATATTCACATACATGATTTTACATATTTCTTTTTGGATAATTTTTTAAATCAGGTTTTATTATACTCACCTTATAACAAGAATTTAGAGGGATTTTTTCCCTGTGTTTATTTTTCAAATAATTTAGTACTTGGATTATTGTTAAAGTCATTTAAAGCAAATCACTTGTGAAAGCATTTGGAGTTAAATCAATAATTTTACTATAGCATGTATTGATTTGAGCTGCTTGTAAAACTATTCTCTGAGAGGGGCACCTGGGTGACTTAGTTAAGCATCTGCCTTAGGCTCAGGTCATAATTTCAGGGTCCTAGGATTAAGCTCAGGCTCCCTACTCAGTGGGGAGTCTGCTTCTCCTTCTGTCTTCTGTCCTTTCCCCCTTGCTCATGCTCTCACTGTCTTATGCTCTCTTTCTCAAATAATAAAATCTTAAAACAAACAAACAAAAAAACCACTTTTATCTGAGAAATGATACTCTCTTTTAATATGAAGATATAACTCTTTATTTCAGGAATATTATATTAAATTACAGTTTTTAATATGTATTCTTTTCTCTTTTGTTTTCATTTGGAGTGTGTGTGTGTGTGTGTGTGTGTGTGTAATTTCTCTACTTTTTACTATTACTTCATTTTACGTCTCTTAATTTTTGCTTGATTTTAAAATTTACCATTCTATTTTTCATTGTCTATATCTTTTAGTGTATCATTGTGATACCTCTTCATTTTTATTGTCTATTAATTTCATCTTTATTTTTAAAAATTATTTTAAATTTACTCCTAAATCATTCTGGAACTCAGATCTATTTTCAAACTCTCTTATTTTCATAATTTTATTTTTCTCATTTTTTTCTAGTTCTTATGCTTTCTTTCATATTTTAAAATTTTATTTGACTTATTTTGAAATACTAAGCTTCAATTTTTAGATCTTTTTTGATAGATCATATTCTTTTGTTATGTCCTCATTGTCTAAAAGATGTTGTTTCTCCTCATCTGTTTTATTTTTCTTTTCTTATTTGACAGAGAGAGAGAGATCACAAGTAGGCAGAGAGGCAGGCAGAGAGAAGAGGAAACAGGGCTCCCTGCTGAGCAGAGAGCCCCATGTGGGCTTCAGTCCCAGGACCCTGAGATCATGACCTGAGCCAAAGGCAGAGGCTTAACCCACTGAGCCACCCAGGCACCCTGCTTTTTTTTAAACCTGGAGTAAATTGGTATGGAATTCAACCACAATTGTATTGTGTTATGAATGTTTATATGAAATGAGTTTTCTTGAATTTTACGAATTATCTTCCAGGGATCTTTCTCTTTTTTCCCCATAGTATCTTTCTCCTGCTTAATTTGTATTCTATTCCCAACAGTTTCTCTTTAGCATTGCTTTGTCCTTGAAGGAAACTCCTTCAGTTTGTTTGGTTTCAAGCTTTTACAACAACTAGACAAATTCAGCATGGTCTAATAGTTCTCTAAACTCATCCTTACAATGGAAACAAAAAACCTCCTCACCTGATGCTTTCCTCAGATCATTACACCTGACTTCTATTCCAGAGTCTTCTCTGGAATGAGTTGTTCTTGGCAATTTACCAGCATTGGGGCTATCAGAAGCGATAAATACAATAATCTACAAAAACAGCCCCAGAGATGATATAGATATTGCAGTTAGTAAGAACTTTAACATATTATGGAAAAGAGAGAAAAAGAAAGATGATGTGAATGAATGGATGGAGAGTATTGATAGAATGTTTATATATTTATAGAAAAAAGAATCAAGTAGGAATGCCTAGGTGGTTCAGTCGGTTAAGCATCTCCCTTTGGCTCAGGTCATGATCCCTGGGTCCTGGGATTGAGCCCTGAGCCAATCTCCTTCTCTCTCTTCTCTCAGCCACCCCCAACCCCCAGCCCCTGGCTTGTATTCTCTCATGCATTCCCTCTCTCAAATAAATTTAATCTTAAAAAAAAAACCAAGTGGATCACATGAATGTGATTAAAAGCAGAACATAGGATAAGCTATATATAGTGAAGTCAGAAATATATTATTAGAAATGATATGTAAACTGAAACAAAAGACAAGGCGAACATAACAAAGTAAAACTTAGCATAAATTGCATGCGGAAATTTATCAAAAAAAAAGAAAGAAAGAAAAAAGGTTCAGCAGGAGAAGGCAGAGAGTTGGGCTAGAAACAATACTTGAAAAAATAATGGCTGATAATTTTCCATATCATTTGGAATATTGCTAGCTAATCAAAATGGGATAAACACAAGGAGAAACATACCTAGATGTATTATAATCAAATTATTGGTAATTAAAGATCAAATGGTATTATTCAAAGCAGATAGAGGGGGAAAACATATGAGATTTAATAGGAAAACATATAACAGTTAAGATGTTAATAGAAAGTGGAAGTCAGGAAAAAATAGAAATCCATCTAAATTAAGTCTAATTAGTATGGGAGCCTACAAATATCATTTATTGGGTAGTTGCCCTCTTTTTCCTCATCTCATATGCAGCAGGTCAAGAACAGTTTAGGAAACATATGGGAGAACAAAACAGTGGGAAATAAGAATATTGGCAGATGAAATAGTTACCTTAGGGACATTTGGCCTTAGATTTTGGTGATACATCTCAGTGGCATTTTCAAGTTAGAAGTTGGATATGCAAATTTAGATTACAGAGGAAATTCCTAGAATTCACACACAATATTAAATCTTCTAAAAATAATGTAATGAAAAAATTATTTCAGATCAAATACTCAAGAACTCCAAGGTTAAAATTAAGAGAAGTTTTAACACTGACAACAATATTTTTTGGTCTGATACATATTCATTGAGTTAGATGTTCTAATTTATGGTAGATATTCTAGAATCAAAGAATATGTATTCCTTGATTAAAGTATAGCATCAAAAACTTCATACATTGATGCTATCGTATTTCCCCAAATTATTACTCCCATCCTGCCCATGATTAATTTTGCCAAACTATAAATATTTGAAAAAACAAATATAATTAAGCTCTTATTTTAAAAAATCATGTAATCATGTACAGTTTAATTGATAATAGTGTTTTCTAGATCATCCACAATTATATTTCACCAGCTCTCTTAGGATACATTTCCCTTGGGATCCCTTCAGAATTTCTTTGTTGTCCTTTATAATTTGTTGGCATAAATCTTATAAACTCTGAATCGAGTGGTTGATCAGGTATCCTCATTATTTTTAGAGGTAAATGTGTTGCCTATTTCTCACATCTAGGCTGAACTTGTCAGCTACATTTTATCCATTAAATTCAGAGTTAATTTGCACCTCAGTTTTTATTGCTCCTAAGGGTTGATTTGTGTCCTCCAAAGTTAAAGCTCTAAGTTTCAGTACCCCGGAGTATGACCTTATTTGGAAATTGTGTTGTTGCAGGTATCCTTAAGATGAAGTCCTACTAAAGTGGAGTGGGCCCCAAATCCAATATGATTAGTGCTTTTATTAAAAGAGGGGGACGCCTGGGTGGCTCAGTGGGTTAAAGCCTCTGCCTTCGGCTCAGGTCATGATCTCAGGGTCCTGGGATCGAGGCCTGCATCGAGCTTTCTGCTCAGCAGGGAGCCTGCTTCTTCCTCTCTCTCTGCCTGCTTCTCTGACTACTTGTGATCTCTCTCTGTCAAATAAATAAATAACATCTTAAAAAAAAAAAGAGGGAAGACAAATGTAGACACAGATACATAGGGAAGATGCCATGTACAGTACAGGTAGAGATTGGAATGATACATCTATAAGCCAAGGGATGCCAAGAACTGACAGCTGTCACCAGGAACTAGGAGGAGACATTGATGAAATTGATACTTAGAGGGAGCACAATAAGCTTGCTAAGGTCTTGACTTCAGACTTTGGCCTCCAGAACTGTTTAGCATAAATTTCTGTTGTTCTAAGCCACCCACTTTGTGGTACTTTGTTATCATAGCCCTAGGAGTCTAATCTCCTGCCTTTGTAATAAATTCCCTCAATTATTTATATTTTTCTTTTCATTATACTATTATACAGGTTTTTTTAAATTTGAGTATAGTTGACACAATGTTATGTTAGTTTCCGATGTTCTGACTAGTTTCTTAATTTTGCGATGTGACAATTTCTCTCTTATAGTATGTTCACCCCTAGTGAAGCTACCATCTTTTCCATTACATTGTTGTTAAAATAGCATTGACTAGATTCCTTATCTTGTGCCCTTCATTCCCCTGACCTATTCATTACAGAACTGGAAACCTGTATCTCCCTCTCCCCTTCATCCATGTTTATACAATGTGTATTTTTTTTAACCCTCTGGGGCTAATCCAGTTTCTTACCTATAGGAAACATGCACCTTCTCCACCTTATTTATTACCTTTGTGCCAGTCTGCTCTTTCAGTGTTAAAGGGCGAGGACAGATTGTGACTCCCAGGTATCCCACAAATTAGATGGGTCACCTTAGCAGAAACCTTTACCAGCTGAAAAATTAGTCTCACATTAGCAGTGAGGATTCAGGCATCACACCGTTATTTTTTTATTTTTTCTTACTCAATAAGTTTAAAGCATACAATGTGTATTTCAATAGGACTCCTTGAATCCCCATTTTATGAAATGAGCCAGAATTCCTATCTATGCACTCACCATCCGCCCTTTAATATAAAAATTTAAGATGTGATTCAAGCCTCCAAATAATTTACTGTGCTATGGATGTGTTAAGACTCAGTGCCTCTGCAAGTTAATGAAAAATACAAAGTAATAGACACCCAAACTGTAAACTATGTGGAACAAACAATACCTCCATAAAAATATAAACCTGGGATTACTCAGAATAGGCCAAAGTAAATAATAAACATGCAAGGTGTCAATAAATCAGGATTTAAGCTGAAGATTAGGAATGGGTAGAAAGGATTTCAGCTGATGAAGAGAGGATGGTATTTCAGGATGGAAGCAAGTTGAGCCAATGCTTGGATGATAATCAATTGCATGGTGCAAATAAATGATGATACCAACTCCAGAGAAAGTTCTGTGGTTGGAAAATAGTTGTGGAAAATAGTTTTGTCTGAGTGGAAGGTAGAAAAATTGCTGGGAATCTGAAAAAGAAAAAAAAACAGGAGCTGTTAAATCTGTTTAGGAAGGAATTGGGAGTTGTTGTAGAGTTTTTGAACACTAATAGAATGAAAGGGCCTGAAGGAGATTAATCCAGGGATAGTGTGCAAGATAAATTAGAGTCAGAGAAAGGAAAAAGAGTCAAGAGAAAAGTCTGAGAGCTGTTTTAGAAAACTGATTATGGACTCCAGACCTCTGGTCTTAGGAGCTAAATAAATTCTTCTGACTCAGGAAGATCAGCTTAGTTTTCTGACTTTCTTGAAATTCTGATTTCTCTATTGCTGTTTAGTTTCTTTTTTTCATCTTGGTTGGATTTGAGCCACTGGCCATATTTCATGGATCTTTTCATTGATAATGAAGAGTTTTTGTCTAACCCTGAAAGACCTTATATAAACTTTAATTTTTAAAAGCACTTACCATGTGTGGCATATGAGTATATTTAGAATGCTCACTATTAAGCTCAGGATTGAGAGAATGCCAACTTTGAAATTTGCAGCTATCCTTAATTTCCAAGCTGTATTTATTTTGCTGGCAGTAAAACCCTCCTTTCCACCTCATTATTTTCTCTTTCCTTGAGACTACTCTAGCTAGCACATATTACTTGAGATAGGTTTGAATTTTTCCCTCCTTATGCTTTTAGAAAATGGAGCATCTTTATATACTGATTTCAAGGGTACTTTTTAATGCCATAATTAACTTTGAGTACTTTTGGCCTGATACTTCTATTGAGATTGAAATTTATGGAAGTAATTTGAGATGTCCTTCAAATTGTAATATAATCAGTATTATACGACTGTTTCTTTGAGCAACAACACAGAAATACATTATATACATTTTTAAAATATTGTTTTTTGTGGACATTTTTATTTTTGAATGTAAAACATACTTTTTTTTTGCTATAAAATATATGTTTCTATAGCTATATGAGCTATATGAGCTCTTTATGGAAATTCAGCCCAGAGAAAAGAAACGTGGAGCTGAAATGAATGACACTGAATATCATAAGAATGTTCATTTGAGAGTCACTCATATTCACAGAATGAAAAAAAAAAAGATCAGTATTCAGAAAAATGGGATGATTAAAATTGTTTAAAACATGTTCTGCGGGGCGCCTGGGTGGCTCAGTTGGTTAAGCGACTGCCTTCGGCTCAGGTCATGATCCCGGAGACCTGGGATCAAGCACCACATCAGGCTCCCTGCTCGGCGGGAAGCCTGCTTCTGCCTCTCTCACTCCCCCTGCTTGTGTTCCCTCTCTAGCTGTGTTTCTCTCTGTCAAATAAACAAAATCTTAAAAAAAACATGTTCTGCACCTAAAAAAAATTTGTAAATGGTTTGTTTTAGGATATAAAGTTCTGATAATTCTTTGAATCAGAGTCATCTGGGCATCCTTCCTTTAAAAATCTACACCTGCTGCTGAAAAACTAACCTAAATTGTTACATGGCAACCTGTGTTGCATTTTGAAACTTAAAATTCTTAGATTAGTAATTTTGTGTTAGGCATGTATGGCCCTTGTTAGAAATACTGCAAGTGCTTTAAAGGTACTGTTTTTTTTTCAAATCAGTATAATTAGATTTTAGCTTTATCAATTATTTATTTTTTCAATTAAATGGCTATATCAATTATTTAAATATAAATTATAATCAATATAATTTAATATAAACTAATACACTTTGTGTTTTTTTTAAATTTTATTTTTTTACTTTTTTTCTATAATGAAATTCATTTTATTCTCTGGCAGGACTCTTGCATTATTATTATTTTTTTTTCTTTACCAAAAGTATATGTAAAAAATGTCTATGATAAATACTATATATTGTCTTTATAATTACAAATATATTTTTACATTATAAATTATATGATGTTATTATTTGAAAATATTACTATTTCCTTTAGCAGAGTATGAACTCATAAAAGCAGAAATTATAAAATCTTTAATAGGTAAAAGAGCCCAGCACATTTTTACTTACTGGTCTGCACTTGATAAGTACTTAATAAATTTATTGATGGGGCCGGGCACCTGGGCATCTCAGTCCACTAAGCAGCTGCCTTCAGCTCAGGTCGTCATCCCAGGGCCCTGTGATCGAGTCACCTTACCTACTCAGTCACATCTGACTCCTTACTCAGTAGGGAGTCTGCTTCTCCCTCTCCCTCTGCTGCTGCTTTCCCTGCTTGCGCGCTCTCTCTCTCTCAAATAAATAAATAAAATCTTTAAAAAACAAATAAATAAAATAAAAATATAAATTTATTGATAAATGAATGATTTTTTCATGTTACTAGTTTCTTTGTTTTTATTTTTGTTTTTTATTCTGGAGTTTGTTTCAATAAAGAGACATCAGTCTTTTAATTTAAATGAGTGTATAGCTATGTGTGGGCTTAAAAAATTAACTCCAGTTTAAAATTCTTCCACAGTAGAATTAATGTACTAGTTTCATATAATTATTCTTAAATATATATTTCCCAGGTGATCCACTCCAGAGCACATTCCACAATTTTTCTTTTTAAAGATTTTATTTATTTATTTGAGAGAGAGAGATTGTGAGTGAGAGAGAGAGCATGAGAGGGGAGAAGGTCAGAGGGAGAAGCAGACTCCCTGCGGAAATGGCAGCCCAATGTGGGACTTGATCCCATGACGCCAGGATCATGACCTGAGCTGAAGGCAGTGGCTTAACCAACTGAGCCACCCAGGTTCCTCACATTCCACAATTCTTGTGAAGAGTTGCAATTGATTTATTTATTCTGATTTTGATTAGCAATCCCTCTTAAAGAAAATACACTAGTTTCAAATTTAGTTTATGACTCCAAATCATGGTGGAAGAGATGTATGTGTGTGTGTATGTGTATGTGTGTGTGTGTGTGTGTGTGTGTGTGTGTGTGTGTGTAAGAGATTTTTTTATGGTTACCATTAAGCCCATATAATATCTTATTCAGATAACCTGTATCAAGGGGTGCCTGGGTAGCTCAGTCATTAAGCAGCTGCCTTTGGGTCAGGTCATGATCCTAGGATCCTGGGATCGAGGCCCACTTTGGGCTCCCTGCCCAGGGCCTGCTTCTTTTTCTCTCTGCTTGCCACTCTGCCTACTTGTGCTCTCTTTCCTTCTCTCTCTCTCTCTCTGTCAAATAAATAAAATCTTAAAAAAAATCTATATTTAGTTGACGGTCACTTAAGTTTATACCCATTCTAAAAGCACTAATTTTTTACACCCTCATTTTATGTATGTGATGTTATACTTTATATCCTCTTATTTTAGGAGGGCTTTAGCTGATTTTTACACATATACTTGCTTTTATTCTTTGTGTTTTAACCTCAGTGCTGGTTTTATAAGTGATTAATCTGGTGCTTTTATTATCTTGTATTTCTCTGTAAACATTTTCCTTTCATAATTTTCTTTCTCCTGACTGTGGTCTTTTCTTTCCAATCAGAGTATTCCCTTTGTTATTTCTTGTAAGTCTGGTTTTATGGTGATAACTTCTGGTAATTTTTGTTTGTCTGGGAAACTTTTTATATCTTCTTCTAGTCTGAATGATAGTCATGCTGGGGAGTATTCTTGCGTGCAGTTGTTTTCTGTTTTTTGTTTTTTGTTTTTCCTTTTAGCCCTATGAATATGTCATGCCATTCCTTTTTGGCCTACAGAGTTGCTGCTGAAAAATCAGCTGATCGACTTATGGGGTTTTGCTTATATGTGACTATTTTCTTTTCTCTTGCTGCTTTTAAAACTCTCTCTTTATCTCTACTTTTTGCCATTTTAATCATTACATGTCTTGGTGTGGACCTCCTTGGATTTATTTTGTTAGGGGTTCTCTGTGCCTCCTGGATCTGAATGTCTATTTCCTTCCCCAGATTTGAGAAGTTTTTAACTATATTCTTCAAATAAAATTTTTGCCTTCTTTTCTCTGTCTTCACCTTTTGGGATTCCTATAATATAAACATTATTATGCTTCCCTGTAAAACTAATGTTATTATGCTTGATGATGTCACTGAGTTCCCTTATCCTATTTTCTAG
Organism: Spilogale gracilis; assembly: GCA_004023965.1. NCBI lineage: Eukaryota > Metazoa > Chordata > Mammalia > Carnivora > Mephitidae > Spilogale > Spilogale gracilis. Next base: position 29,961 of record PITA01006416.1, on the reverse strand, counting down.
AATGCAAATCTTCCGGGCCACTTAACACCGGTGGTCCCAAGTTGACTATATCCCACTGTATTCCTGTATTTTACTTTGGAGATCCTACATCCTCTTTACCTTCTGTTCCTTTATATTTTTAACCACCAGGATTAGTTCTTTATTTTAAGAAATTTCATCCTCCTCAGTTGGTGTTAAATATCCTTTTCTTTAAACTGCATTTGAGAAAGTTAACTACTACTCTGAAAGGCTACCTAAACCATAATCCCTTCCAAATAGGTAAATTCTTACGCTAACAGCAATCAATATAGCTTGGATTACACTAGGTTTTTTGTTTTGGTTTTGGTTTTGTTTTTGTTTTAAGATTTTATTTATTTATTTGACAGAGAGAAACACAGCCAGAGAGGGAACACAAGCAGAGGGACTGAGAGGGAGAAGCAGGCTTCCCGCCAAACAGGAAGCCCGATGTGGGGCTCGATTCTGGGTCTCCAGGATCAAGACCTGAGCCGAGGCAGTGGCTTAACCAACTGAGCCACTCAGGCGCCCCTGCACTAGGGTTTTTGATGTGATTCCAAAGCTGTCGTCCATAGCCTAGACACAGAAAAGTCCAGCATTCTATAAAGGGATTAATGCTTATAATCTGGTATCCCAGAGGAAAAGAAATATAATTCTTGGACGTGTGTTATATTAAGGAGATGATAGTACGCAAAATATATTTCACGAATCCAGGAAGGGAATTAAACTTTTGCTCTGAACCAATGTTTAAAAAAATTATCAGAAAACTAACATATGTAGATAGATTTACATCCATGATAGATATGCCTTTTGACTGACTAAATCTTAGACAGGCTTCTTCATGACTTCAACCCCCTGACATCCCTTTTCTTAGAGAACAGTTGATTTAGAGAACTGGTAATTGTCAATTTTTTCTCTTTCTCTTTGAGGAAGATTTATAACTTTGAGATATAAATCTTTCAAATCTTGTGAGGTTTACAACCCTTAATTGTCTCCTCAAGTATCGGGAACCATCCCTTTGAAATGTAATTATCAAAGAAGATAGGGCCCCAGTTTCCCAATTTCTCTGTGGGGGAAGGGAGCCACCCTCTGGCTTAACTATGATGCAGGTTATAAAATTATTTTCCATCATGTGGATAGGGGAAATTTTACTTGTCCTTTGAGTAATGCCAGTTAGTAAACAGGGTGGCCTATGATTTCTTCCACCTTAACTCTTACAATTTCCCAGTCCTTTTTTTTTTTTTTTTTAAACTTTCAGTAGTGTTGAGCTCAGACTGAATTCTGGTCTCTTTCCCTTATTGCAGTATTCTCAAATAAAGTCTTCATTCTCTGCTTAACCTTCCCTGGTACAATCCCCTTCCCCCTTCCCCCTCCCCCCCTACAATTTTTGCCTGGACACTCACTCCCATTTTTTCCTCTCCTTCTCCCTTTTTAAAATAATGCTGTTTATGGTAGAAACCACAAAGTAAAAGATGCCAACACCACACTAAAATCATACATTATTATCAGAGAATAGGGAAAAGTAAGACTGTATGACCAAGAAAGTTTAAATCAAGAAGAAAGTTGATTAGGGAGGGAGAAATGAGTTCTGGCTTTTGACAGGTCAAGTAATCCTTTCTCTAGAGCTTGCCCTAAGTAACAATCCATTTCTTTATAAACTCGCTGTGACAATTTTCTGTGATTTGTTGTACTAGATTTGAAGGATCATTATTTCTGCTGTCTTTATTCTTCCCAAAGGATGATTACCAATGTGTTCTCAGAATTCTCCCTCCATAAGGCAAATCAGAGTTCTCAAGTTTAGGTCAACTGTTCAGCAAATGTGTTCAAGGGATGGAGAATTTTTTAAAAAGAGGAATCACAGGACACATGAACAATGTAATGAAATTCACAGAGTAAAGGTGAAGAAGTCTCTCCCCCTCCCCAATTTCTGTAATTGGGCAGACACACTTATTTATCTTACCCTCTTTCCTCTGGGATGGGGAAGTCTTTTATTCTTATAATGCTTATAACTCTTAAGCTTAAATAGAAGGAAACTCCTTAGACCTCCTCTAGACTTCATATTGCCTGACTAAAGAGAAAAAATGAAGTTTGGGGATATATCCCCATAAAATAATATTCTGGTTACTCTTTTTCAAGGTTATATTTCCTCACTAACACGGATTTTTCATATTTTCTTACCATCAGGCAGATATGTCCCAAACCAAGACGAATCACAAACATAAACACATACACAGAAAGCACACACCCTGAGAACATTTGAGTGTAATGAAAATTGTTTTGAGGTGCACACTTTAAAATATTTAATACTGATATAGTTAGATTGAAGCAGGAATCAAAAGACTGGAATAATATTCCAGTTTAGTTACTGTTAACTTTAGTCTCTGAGAAAGACATTTAAAATCTATGAGGCTCAGTATTATAATCTATGAGGCCTATAAATAGAAATAGTGATCTCTGCTCCAACAGCATCAAAGAATATGTTAAAAACCAAACGCAAATAATGAATATGAAAATGATTCATGAAATATGAATCCTTACAAGACTGAAATGGCAGTATTAAGGAAAAAGTCCACTAGTGCTTAATGTTGTAAATCTTAAATCAAGTATTGACTTCAACTGCATTGATATTTTAATATTAGCTACATGGATATTTCAATATCTAGAAGTTGATACTAATCAATTTGAGAAGAAATATCTTAGAGAATATAAAAAAGGTTTGGATGACACCCACAGTGTGCTTATATTAGGTGAAGTTGAGGTGTATTTATTTACCTGAAATTTTTATTCACATGCTGAAATGCTTTGTTTTACTACATATCAGGGTCTTATGATTGCAACTACTAAACTGATAGTTGTAGGTGTATTTATAGAGCAGTGTTTAACTCTGTTGATTATATAATGAATTAAAACTTGACAATGGTGGGGCACCTGATTGGCTCTGTTGGTTAAGCAACTGCCTTCGGCTTGGGTCATGATCCCAGAGACGTGGGATCCAGCCCCGTGTTGGGCTCCCTGCTCGGCAGGAAGTCTGTTTCTCCCTCTCTTGCTCCCCCTGCTTGTGTTATCTCTCTTGCCGTGTTTCTCTCTGTCAAATAAATAAATGAAATCTTTAAAAACAAAAAAACAAAAAAACTTGACAATGGTGAAGGTTTTATGAAGTTATAATCTGTCCCTAAAATAACTTGAGACTATAATGCAATTGCAATAACAATGTTGACAACCTTTTAAATTTTTAAACAGGACAAAGTGTATTCTAAAGACTACATCAAAAATAAGCTTGTAAAAATAATCTAAAAGCAATTTTGTGGAAGAAAAGTTAATAGGGATTTGGATTACCTCATGTCAGATATGCAGTTGAACCTTAAAGCATTTCCAATCACCTTATGATTTTATAAAAAGATCAGTGAAATAGAACATAGAGACATGAGATAAATCCAAATTCCTATATGGGTCTGGTAGGTGAGTATCATGTCACTTCAAATTGGAAAGGAGAAGGAAATGGGTTGTTTTAATACATGAGGTTCATCCTTCTGCTTCATGATAGACATACAAACAAAAAATATAGATAGATGCCCTCTTCATTCCTTACACAATATGAAATGCTAGATGGATAATAATTCAAAAGCTAAAGTGAAACTATAACAGTGTTAGGGTAAAACATAGGAAAATCTACGTTTATATATGTTAGGAAGAGGGAAATGCTTTCTCAACAGAGACCAAACCTTGAAATTATAAAAGAAAAAAATAAAGTAACTAAAATATTGTTAGTAAGAATTTTCTAGATAGAAATAAAGCTCATAAAAATATGCAAGGAAATAAAAAAAAGATTTATTTATTTTTAGGGTACAAGAGGCAGAGGGAGAGGGTTATAATCTTCAAGGAGACTCCCAGTGAGCCTAGAACTTGACTTAGGGTTTCATCTCATGACACTCAAAACCCCGACCTGAGCCTAAACCAAGAGTCCTGCGCTCAACAGACTGGGAAAAAAATATTTCAATCACCTAGTTGCCCCAGTAGGAAAAAATATTTCAATCACCTATTTCAAACAAATGTACACTTTTTTAGTAATCAGTAAAGACACAACATTCAATAGCAACATGGATAAGGACATGCAGTTCATAGAAAAATGAAAGGTTGTAGATCAAAAACATAAAAACACTTCAAACACATAGGTAATTAAAATATAAATAACAAGACAAAATACTTTAACCATTCAAAGCAACAGGCATAAGCTTAGTAATATGCAATGTGAAAATCATTTGAAAAGTGTTGATAAAAATATGTATCCACATTGGAAATGCACTCTAATTTATTCTACACATATTCCAACGTATGTGCACAAAAATAAAAGAAGAGGTGATATTTACTGCATTCCATGTTTTAGCAAAAGATGAAACTTGAAAAATATCTTTCAATATGTACCATTTATATAACCTGTAACACCCTATTAAAATTAGACAAAATATTACATAAACTGTTTTGACTTCTTTTGAACAATTAGGTGGATCAGTACTCAGGAGATGAAGAACTGCAAAATATGGATTTTAAAAAGAAATAAATAGTGAATAGAGTATGTTTTACTTTTGTGTGCCCTTTTTGTGTAAAAAAATAAATGAATGTTTTCATATATGAAAAATATTTATGAGAAAAGGATATAGAAGCATACTTAAAACAAACTTATTAACATTTATTTTGGGGAAAATGTTTCTGGGAATCTAAAGAAGGTAGATCGTAGAGTTAGGATCTCTAAAACCCTTGCTTTTAATATCTATTTAACCTCCATTTTAGATAAAATTTTAACTTGTTTTTAAATACATTTTTTAAAAATTTGTATATAAAACAGCACTACATTATTTATATTGGGGATACTATAATGTAGTTTGAGATCTTGTATTATAGAAGAATTTTTTAAAAATTGAATTTCTTACAGGGTTTTTCTTTTAATGATTTTTTATTAACTATTAGCAATAAGTGATTGCATTCAGTAAAAGTTATCACAGTGATTTTATAGATAGAATAGAAATATAATGTAGTACAATCAAAAATGTTCTGAAGAAATAGACATTACTGGGAGGTCAGACTAGTTCAAAGTAATAATAGGTTCAGTTACTGACCTTCTTCTAAACAACGCCATGCTCTAACACTAGATATCCAGGAAAGCACAGGAGGCTACATGTTTGGCCTTGAGCCCACAATCTGAATTGAGAGCATAAAATACACCATAAAGCAAATGATGCAATTTTCTATTTGATAAGAGTGCTTAGAAAATTAAGCTCAGTGGGAGGGCACCTGGGTGGTTCAGTCAGTAAATTACCTAACTCTTGGTTTAGGCTCAGGTCATGATCTCCAGTCAGGTCATGATTTCAGGGTTGTAAGATCAAGCCCATGCTGGGCATGGAGCCTGCTTAAGATTTCATCTCTCCCTCTGTCTCCTAACCCTTGCCCCTCAAAAAAAAAAAAAAAAAAAAAAAAAAAAAAAAAAAAAAAAAAAAAAAAAAAAAAAAAAAAAAAAAAAAAAAAAAAAAAAAAAAAAGGAAGAAAGGAAAAAGAAAATTAAGCTTGGGGGGAGCTGTTTCAGATAGATTACACAGAGTATTATTTTGAGGAGATGATATTTCAACAAAAACTATAATAAAGTGAGAAGCATACTCCCCTGTGTGCTTTGGGGAGTGAGCAAGGTCAGGGGTTTGAGACAAGGTAAGCCAGAAAACTAAGCAGAAAGAAGATCATATAAGGCCTTGTGGATCACCAAATGGGCAAAATATAGTGTATGCTTTACAGCTTTACAAAGGTTAATTATCCAGTTCTCCAAAGAATAAAATATGTGTGGTTTTGGGTGGGTGTTGGCATGTGGGGGAGTAAAGGAACCAGGCTTATTGCTATGGTCTCAACTAAAGAAAATGGTAGCTAGCTTGGACTAAGGAAGTAATGGTAGATTTAGTTATAAGATGTTTGATTCTGATTTTGAAACTTGAGCCAGTAAGACTTAAAATGGACTTCATGTGAGGTATAGGAAAAGCAAGGGATTCACCACGACTCCTATATTGTGCTTCTAGAAACTGGGTAAATGGTGGTGTGCTTTATTAAAATGGGGAATCCCATATGAGGCATAGATCTTGCAGGAGTGCTCACAAAGCAGGAGTGCTCAGTATGCAAAATTTGAAAGACTACTTCTCAAGGTGTTGAAGAATCAGTCCAATATGAGTCTAGCACTCATGGAAAGTGTCAGACTAGAGATACAATTTTAGAGTAATCAATGTGTATTTAAGATCAGAAGATGAGTGTTCCCATAAAATAATCATTGATGAAGAGGAAAAGAAGGCAAATGTTTGTTCCTGACATTTATGTTTTATATAAAGGGCTGTAATATTTTTTTTCTTTCTTCCTTCCTCCCTCTCTCTCTTTTCTCTCCTCTCCTCTCCTCTCCTCTCCTCTCCTCTCCTCTCCTCTCCTCTCCTCTCTTCTCTCTTCTCGTCTCTTCTTTTCTTTTTTTTCTTTCTTCTTTGCTTTGCTGGGTGGATGAATTACACCAGAAATGTGATGAAGAAAGTTAACAACATATTGTACAACTGAGGGGAGCCAGCATTGGTAAGTTCAGTAACTTTCCTTTTTGTATAACATGACTTGAGTGTTGGACAGGAAGAATCTAGGTAATCAGAAGAAATGAGTTTAATTCATTTTTTGATTATGAGAAGAGACTATTCACAGTAGGAATTCTATACATAAAAATAAGATATGTTCTCTCCCTCTATAATTGACTGTATATTGGGTGACACAGATACCCTGGGAAGAGGGTTGAGACAAGAACTTGACCCCTGAGCTGAACTTAAAACATGAGCAGGAGTCTTAATGGTGAAAAAAAATAGTAAATGAAGAAGGAGTTCCAGGTCCAAGAAACTATGTGAACAAAGACAGGTGAAAGCATCACAGAGAATGCATGTATCTCAGGTAATTTTCCATCTTTTTTTTTTTTTTTAAAGATTATTTATTTATTTATTTATTTATTTATTTATTTATTTATTTTTTATTTGACAGAGAGAGATCACAGGCAGGCACAGAGGCAGGCAGGGAGAGAGGAGGAAGCAGGCTCTCTGCTCAGCAGAGAGCCCAATGCAGGCCTCGATCCCAGGACCCTGAGATCATGACCTGAGCCAAAGGTTTAACCCACTGAGCCACCCAGGCACCCTAATTTTCCATCTTTAAACCCAAGTGGGAGACATGGTATAGTGTTAGGAAGATTGGAGTGTGAAGAAATTAGCACATTATCAGAGAACCCTAATTAGAAGATGTAGAAATAAGAAAACATGTTGTAGGAAATAGTTTTTTGTTTTAACAGATAAGTTTTGTGATTAAAGATCTCACTCTGGCTTCTCTGAAGAAAATAGATTTGAAACACTGAAAATCTGAAGTCACAGAGAGTAGTTTGAATGGTTTCAATAAACAGTACAGAAATTATATGACCAGATGTAGTGATCTGCATAGGTTTTAATTATAGGATACAGTGAGTCTTGGCAAATGTATGTGCCCATGTAAATCAGACTCTTATCAAGTCATAGATGGTTTCTATCCGTTAGACATGGATCTTGTTAATGAAGTTAGTCTTTTCCCAGTCATCAATAGTGCAACCTTTGTTCAGATTTCTGTCACCATTAACTCTTTTGGCCTGTTGAACTTCATATGAGTGGAATCACAGTCTATACTCCTTTGAGTCAGACTTCTATTTTTAACCTTCTTTTTTATTCAAATATAGTTGACACACAATGTTTCATGCATTTTTAGGTGTAGAGCATAGTGATTCAACTTCTCTAGATGTTATGCCATGCTCTGGGTCAGGCTCCTATGTAACATGTTTTTGTAATCCATCCATGTTGCATGTATCAGTTTGTTCCTTTCTATTACTGAGGTAACAATGTATATATTACATATATAGTATATATATATGTATACATATATACATATGTAACATATACTGGTACACATATAAATGTATATATATTCATAATTTCTTTATTCATTTCCCTACTAATGGAAATTTGGGATATTTCTAATTAGGGGATGTTATTGTTTAGGTGCTATGGATTTTCTTGTAAAATAGTTTTGTGGATGTTTTCATTTCTTTTGGGTAAATATCTAGGAATATAATTACTATGTCAGAGGGCAAATGTATCATTATAAACAAATAGCAAGACAAATGTACAAGATAGTTGTATAATTCCACATTCTCACAAATTATGAAAAATGTAATTGCTTTATAATCTTGCAACAATTTTGTCAGTCTTCTAAATTTTAGCAGTTCCGGAAGTCTGAAGTAGCACTCTTATAATTTGCATTTCTTCAATGACTAATGATGTAAAGTGCCTGTTATGTGTTTATGACAGTTCTAATGTCCAGTAGTTTAGTGGTTGCTTAAGTCTTTTACCCACCTTTAATTTGCTGCTGTTGATGGTGGTCTTTTGTTTTTTGTTTTCTTGATTCTTTATTGAGTTGTAGGAGTTATTTATATATGGGCATTATGTATATATTCCAGATGTATTTTATTTTATGTCTTTGGATTCATTTACTGAATTTGGTATTTAGAAAATACTTTAATTTTCAGTCTATCTTCCTTTTTTTCCCTCTCCTTTATGGTTAGTTCTTATTGGGTCCCACCTAAAAAATCTTTGCTTAGTGAAGGTCATGAAGATATTCTCCTAAGTTTTATTCAAGAAGATTTGTAGTTGGGCGCCTGGGTGGCTCAGTTGGTTAAGTGACTGCCTTCGGCTCAGGTCATGATTCCGGAGACCCGGGATCAAGTCCCACATCGGGCTGCCTGCTCGGCGGGAAGCCTGCTTCTCCCTCTCTCACTCCCCCTGCTTGTGTTCCCTCTCTGGCTGTGTTTCTCTCTGTCAAATAAATAAAATCTTTTAAAAAAAAATAAAGAAGATTTTTAGTTTTAGTTTTTGTATTTAGGTGTAGGCTCCATCCCAAATTGCTTTTTGTGTATGGTGTGAAATAGCATAACATGTGTGTGTCTAAAACATGTGTGTCATGTTATTATATTTTGATTAAACTAATAGACAACAAAGATTATATAGTCATCAAGAACCATATTCTCATGAAAACAGTTTTATAAAAATTGGCATAAAAAAGCTGTACATAATTAATGTATATAACTTGGTGTGTTTGGATATAATTAGCATCTATGAAACCATCACCAAATTTATGCCATAAACACATCCATCATCTCCAAAAGTTTCCTCCTGCCTTCTTATCTATTATTATTATTATCATTATCATTACTTTGTGGTGACTTAACAGAAGAGCTTCTCTTTAGCCAGTTTTTAAGCATATAGTATAGTGTTATGTGTGCTATACTATTAAATATCAACAGATCTCTAGGACTTACTCATCATCCTATATAACTGAAACTTTCTACTCTTTGGCTAAAACTGCTCTGTTTCCCCCTCCTTCAACCTCTGGCATCACTCTTCTGCTCTCTGCTTCTGAGCTTGATTATTTTATATTTCAGGTATCAGTGATATTATATAGTATTTGTCCTGTGTCTGGTTTATTTCACAACTTCTTCTCTTAGTATAATGCCTGCAGGTTCATTTAGGTTGCTGAAAAATAAAATAATTTGAATAGAGGATATTCTATTTTTCGAAAATCATTTAATGAAAATAATTTAGGTTTTCCATTGAAAAAGTTTTGGTCAAAAATAATTTGACTGTTGGGGCACCTGGGTGACTCAGTTGGTTGAGCAACTGACTTCAGCTCAGGTCATGATCCCGGAGACCCGGGATCGAGTCCCACATCGGGCTCCCTGCTAGGCGGGAAGCCTGCTTCTCCCTCTCTTGCTCCCCCTGCTTCTGTTCCCTCTCTGGCTGTGTTTCTCTCTGTCAAATAAAAAATAATAGTAATAAAAAAAATATAACCCAATTAAAAAAAAATAATTTGACTGTAAAAAACAGTGACTATATTTGTGGGCTCTCTATTCTCCATTGATACTCCATTTATTCATGTTATTTGTGGTAGTTTTCTATTAAGTCACCATGACTAGTTTTAAAATCTGTTTTCATTTGTTAAGACATCATCTACCTGTGTTCTTTGACCCATTATATGTTGTTGTCCCTTACATTTTCAGGGCACCAAAAATTTCTGCTAGTTTGTTTTCCTATGAGTGCATGCATGCATGTATATTCTCATAATTTGAATGTTCATATTGATTTCTTTTTTTTTGAAGATTTTATTTATTTATTTGACAAAGAGCAACACAGCTAGAGAGGGAATCAGAGGGAGTGAGAGAGGAAGAAGCAGGCTTCCTGCCAAGCAGGGAGCCCAATGTGGGGCTCTGTCCCGGGACTCCGGGGTCATGACTGGAGCTGAAGGCAGACGCCTAACGACTGAACCATCGGTTGCCCCTGATTTCTTATATTATTCTGTATAGCAATAACTTTGTACCCTTGACTCCTATATTGCTTTTTGCAGTATCTATTGAATTCTTTCTAATGGCAAAAATGAAAATTAATATCCCTCACATTTCTTCTCCTGCCCCCTTCATGTTAAGATGATTATATTACTTTAAAAATATATTTTATTATTAAATATATTTAAAGTTTCTTTAATTTATCTACTTACCTTTAATCTTGATCTATAAGAGACCATCAGTTTACTAATTTATAGTTTCTCTTCCCCATCCCCTTCTGTAGCTAAATATGCAAATTTTGCATTGACATAAGAAAATTATACTTATCCACATTTTTAAGCCTTAATTTTTAAATAAAATACCATCCATGTTCTCAAATTATTTGGAGGTTTAAAAAAATTATGATTTAAATTCTACAACACAGGTTCATAGTAACAATTATTCCTGATTTCTTGTGTGTTAAAAAATATTTGTTGATATATTAGAGCTGAAGATGGTTTGGGAACAAAATACTTGGGATATGCTTTCATGTTTGGATATTTTTATGGCATTGCTTCACTATATTGTGTCATTGAATGTTTCTCTCAAATAATATAAGCCAGCTTAATTTTTTTCCACTTTATGTAACTTGATTTTCTTGCCTTTTTAACCAAACAAGCAGAATTCTTTGAAATTAAGTAATTTTGTGAGCACGTATGTTCTTACTATCTGAGCTTAATTTACTAAGGGCTATAATATGTCTTTTTAATCTGTGAATCTAAATCATCCTTTTTTTCCCTCTGAAAATATTGTCTTGAATTATGTTCATTAACTTGTGTTTGATTATTTTAGCTTCTTTGATAAAATCAATAATGTGTATTTTGGAATTTTGACTATATTCAGTAGCTGCCATTTTCTCCCTAATACCGTTAAACTAATGCATTTCTACTTAATTTTGCTCTCTTTCTTCTTTTCTAAATCCCTTACTTCATTTGCAGTTCTCTGGTTTTATTATTTTTTTTTCAGGATCTTTAAATATACTTTAATTTCTAAAAGAGTTTTATTTTTTGCCTTTCCTTTTCCCATAAACTTTCTGAATCCCAGATCTCTGCTTGAAGGTCTTTTTATAAATTATATTGCTTTAAATTTTATTTTATATTCATATTAATGTAAGTGATCACAAATTATATTTGTTTCATGAAATCACTTTTTCATATAAGAATTATCTTCCATGTATTTCTCTTATGGCTTTTTTCCCCACTTTTGGGGGAATATCCTGTGTTGGTTCCTTTTTGGTTATTCATCTGAATAGGTGAACTTTTTTCCAGGGGGATCCGTTTGTATCTGGTCTGTAAGGGCAAGACCATTCTTCCCAGGGAGAACACGTGTTTGTTTGTTTGTTTTTGTAAAGCATTTATTACTCCCCTCAATAGAGCAGATGTGAGGCAGTATTCATGGTTTAAGTCTCACCTCATCATTCATACTGGTCTTCTGAACACCTGGTTATTTTGACTAATGTAAATGTGGCCTGGGTAATTGCCTTATCAATTCCTCCATGACTCTTTTTTCATTTCTAGGGAATTTGTCAAAAATGCACATAAATGTTTTGCTTATCCTTCACCTTCCTGGGTCAGATATTTCTGAGAACTTCAACTAAAAGCAAACTCTCCCTTTCCTACTGAAATCACTGCTTTGGGGGTACTGTCCATCTCTTTGGTTATTTGTTTACTTGTTATTTCTTTGAAAATGGGGTTAGTTTTCTGCTCTCCTTGTTGTTTTAGGGTTGTTCCCAAGATACGTAGAAAAAAAATGCTAAGTGTAAGTTTCCAAATTTGTGCCAGTTATTAAGCTACATTCATTTATACTCTGTTTTGTGATGTTGTATTGTTGCTGGAACTATTTTTTTTTTTTAATTAGATGACTTCCTATTAGATTCTTTCAATGAGGGATGCTAGAAATTGACTCATACTTAGAAGTAGAAAGAAAAGACTTACTTCTTCCTGTTTCCTTGTTTCCAGTTGGCTTCACTCTCAACAGTATTTCATCCTTAGAAAAAAAACAGCTGGCTTTATTTTTTTTTTATTTTTTTTATTTTTAAAGATTTCATTTATTTATTTGACAGAGTGAGTGAGAGAGAGACACAAACAGCAAGCACAAGTACAGGAAATGGCAGGCAGGGGAGAGAAGCAGGCTCCCTGCTGAGTAAGGACCCTGATGTGACCCAAGCCAAAGGCAGGGGCTTAACCCACTGAGCCATCCAAGTACCCCAGCAGTTGGTTTTAATCTTCAACCACTGCACCAGCTTTTTGGCACTTTCTTCCCAGGGGCCTGAATCTCTAGGCTTTGTTATTATTCTCTAAGTTCCTGGGGTGCTGGAAGTCACTGGTCTCTTCTTATAGATCCAAGTAAGTTCCAAGGTGCTCTTACTCCATGTTTCTAAGATTGGATCATTCTTAAATCTTGTTTTCCTCTTAGCTGCTTCCACAATTTTTGATTGCTATGTTACAGCGATGTTCCTATTTCCTTTTTTCTGGTCTTGAAATCAATACCTCTTCAACCAATTCTCTAAATTAAGTTCTCTCTTTAAATACCTCACCTTCTTTCTGTTTTCCTGAGAAGGATTTGATTGATGCAACCTTTAAAACATGTCTTTCCTTGGTTTAAAAAAGCAGAATAGTCAGTTCTCTTTGCCATTAAGTGTCCATGGTAGATAACCATAGAAGTTAATGCAAGAAATTCTTGATTCCTAGATCACTTAGAGACTTTTCTAAATATGTGGAAGAGAGATTAAATCAGTTCCATAAATGTTTCTCTTCCTTTGTGTGGGCTAGAAGACCCTATCTGAAATTAAACGGTAAGCCACAGGAGTCTGTTCTGATAGTGTCATCCTTATTACCTCACATATGATACTTCCCTTTGGTCAACACTGGATTAGAAGGAGGGTAATATGTCCAGTGGAAGTTACTTTTACTACGGTATCAGATCATTTCTTAAAAGGGAAAAGTTGTAACTCTAAATCACTAAGGCTAATATAATACTGTCCTTCCCATTTCTTGGAATCTAAGGGTTGTCAACACTTTTTTTGATCTCAGTTTCTGTCTCAGGCTTTTGCTTGGTTCTCAGGCTACCTTCACGTCTACCTTAAAATTTCAGGTTTGGCACATAGTAACTCCTCATCATACTTTAAAAAGATCTTATTCTGCATTTTATAAATTTCTGTGAAAATATATAAATAGTTTCTCAATTTTGCATTTATCTAATAAGCTTTGACTTTAAAGACTGGGGTTTATTGAACACTTATGTGCCAGCTGCTATTCTCTATACTAGTGATTAAAAAAAAAGTGAATAAAACAAAATGAAATCCATAGTCCCATGAATCACATAGCAATAACGGAATGAAATTCTTCAAAATTAAGTCACTTACCATGCATGTGATGTTCCACAAAAACTGAGAATCACTGAGCTAACTAATCTGATGACTACCTAATTTTTGATGTCTCCATTCAGTGAAGTAGATTTATAATCTACTGGATAGTTCAGTATTATATGTATTCACATATTGAATTTATATAAACAGGTTCTACTTTTATTTCCCCAAATAAAAACTCTTACATGAAAATAGTTGATTGGTATATTTAATAAGATTTAAACCTTTATTGAAGACTTTTTTCAAAACTAGAAGTAAATTACACTGTGATTTTAACATAGCCAGAGCCACTTCCAATAGGTCAGTCCTGATGCCAAAAACATATTTAAAGCCTCACTGCAAAATTATGGTCTGCGGTAGTAAATAGGAAAAACAAAAACAAAAACAAAAACAAAAACAAAAAAAACTATCCTAATGTCGCAGAAATAATCTCTGAGTTAAACTGGTAAGAAATGGTATAAAAACAGTACACTTAGTGAAAAACAGCTATAAGCCAGAATTTTAAAATCTCCATGGCAAAAAGGGGCAGAATGGTTTTTTTTTCCAAAATTTTCGATGAGATATTTTTAAATTACAGGTTTTATATAAGGTGATTTACTTTAGAGTATATTTAAGCATTACTAATTCTAATGAATTTAAACTTCGAATAATATTTAGAGTATACCGTCTTCTCATCTCAGCTGCTCGCCACGCATGCTGTCTGAGAACTCGCTATGACTTGGCAGTTACCCACTGACCGCAAGTTCAGATTTATGAAGAGGCAACGATCCAGCTCTGTTTGTTTGCCTTTGGTTCAGCAGTCTGTTCCTGTGGTGATTTCCACATGGCAAACATGCAGGAAGGTCACAATCATCTTGGTCCAGGGATTTGGAATCTAAATTACTTATTAGAAAAAACAAATCCATGGTCTTTAGAGGAATATGAAACATAGCATTTTTTGGAAAGTGTTGTCTTAAAACATTCAAAATCTTATTCTGAGACAAACAAAAGGCTTTAATTATTGTGATGTCTATGTACAAAGAATGGAAGCTTGCCTATAGGTGTCATTGCTATGGGTATTCAATAAAATCTAGATTCTCAGAAAGATGCTGTACTTTAAAAATATTTTAAGGGGTGCCTGGGTGGCTCAGTTGGTTGGGTGACTGCCTTCAGCTCAGGTCATGATCCCGGAGACCCAGGATCGAGCCCTGCATCGGGTTCCCTGCTCGGCAGGAAGCCTGCTTCTCCCTCTCTCACTCCCACTGCTTCTGTTCCCTCTCTCACTATGTTTCTCTCTGTCAAATAAATAAATAAAATCTTTAAAAAAATATTTCAAATTATGACAATGACTAAGATTACAGGTAAATGAAATTAGTTACATCATTAGAAGGAAGTAAGGAAAATGGTGTGTATATGCATTATATATGTATATATAATGGAATATATATGTATCATTTTTCAGTATATGATATGTATATACTGAAACTTGAATGCATTCAGTATAAAGAATGGGGGCAGTTGTCGATGACTTCAGACAGAAAGCTCATCTATAGCATCTGAACCATCTGCCAGCCGTTCAGTATCTCTGGGTTGCCAGTTGTATTTGGGACTTGCCAAGGAGCCAGATGCTCTCATGGTTTTCTATCGTATAGTAATTGCTCTCCAAAGAACAAAGAAGTAAAAATGCAGAATAATGTTATTTTTGTTACATATTTTAAATGTTTTTGGTTTCTGTTTTTTTTAATTCCGATATATGTGAAAATAAATATTTGAATACAAAAATACTTTTTTTAGAGATGAAACTTATGCATTCCCAAACAGAATCTTGTATATTTCCTTTGACCATTAGAAGTAAATGGGTGAAGAAAATTCCTTAGGATCCCAATACATTCTGTTTGTCTACATTCTTGAACGATTCTAAAGGTGGCTGAGGAGAAACTAAATGTTATCAGAGGTAAGGGATAATAACACCATATATTTAGTATGAATTTCATAGATTTTTTTGAATAAATAAATTGTATTAAGAGAGATGATAAACACAATTAGAGCTATTGTCTCTACCAAAGAAAGGGACTTGGGAATAGAAACTGGGCCCTTGATTTTTCCCAGGGTAGAGATGTTTAAGTTAGTTGTTGGTATGGAAGAAAGGGACAAGGAGAAAATTAAGGCCAGATGGAACATCCTGGCAGGACCAACGTGTTGTGTTAAAAAGGCATTTTGTCACTACTGACCACCTGACTTGTTCCATTTTCTGAAGCATTTCATATAAAATTTGGATGTCTGATATTTTGGTTTCTTACTAACTTTAATGTCTGTGTCCTAGTTTTCTCCCAAGCCTGCTTAACATAAGTAGGTGGAGACATCTCTTTATTCTGTTAAGAGTAGTCTTTCTCTGTCTCTGTCTCCACACATAGACACACACACACACACACACACACACACACACACACACGCACACCCTCTGTCAACCTAGTCTGGAATGTAGTAAGTGTCCATAAACACTGGCTGCTATTATTAATTTGTATATAAGAAGTATTCTAGCATTTCAGGAGGGTACAAAATCTATAGTCTAAAAAGCCTGGTTTCCAATTCTGGTCATAGAAGTTTCATTAAAAATCTCTGATCATGGGGCACCTGGGTGGCTCAGTGGGTTAAAGCCTCTGCCTTCGGCTCCCGTTATGATCCCAGGGTCCTGGGAGGGACCCACATCCAGCTCTCTGCTCGCCAGGGAGCCTGCTTCTTCCTCTCTCTCTGCCTGCCTCTCTGCCTGCCTGTGATCTCTCTCTCTCTGTCAAATAAATAAATAAAATCTTTAAAAAAAACCTCTAATCATTTTTTCTTATAAATAAACATAGATAATAATTTTTGTGTAAGATTAATCAAATATTAAATTGTTTAAAAAATATATTTTAGGGCATCTGGGTGGGTCAGTCGTTAAGGGTCTGCCTTCAGCTCAAGTCATGATCCCAGAGTCCTGGGTTTGAGTCCCGCATTGGGCTCCCTGTTCAGAGGGAAGCCTGCTTCCTCTCCCACTCTCCCGGCTTGTGTTCTTCTTTTTTTTTTTTTTTTGGAATAGGTTTTTTTTTTTTTCTTAAGATTTTATTTATTTATTTGACAGAGAGAAACAGAGCAAGAGAGGGAACACAAGCAAGGGGAGTGAGAGAGGGAGAAGCAGGCTTCCCACCAAGGAGGGAGCCCGATACGGGGCTCGATCCTGGGTTTCCAGGATCGTGACCCGAGCGGAAGGCAGTTGCCCAACCAACTGAGCAACCCAGGCGCCCCCCTGCTTGTGTTCTTTCTCTTGTTGTGTCTCTCTCTGTCAAATAAATAAGTAAAATCTTAAATATATATATTAAAATATTTTAGAAACAAAATGTGGTTTATAAGTGCTTATAACAAAAAGGGCACAGCTTCCTTTGGACTCACTTTCCTTATCTGTAAAGCACATTTGAAAAATACTTCACTCTTACCTCAGTTTTAGCCTTGTATCAATCCACTTTCAGGAAGAAGTTAGTAAAAATACACATTTATGAAGGAACCTATTTTTTTTTAATTTATTCATTTGACAGAGAGAGAAATCACAAGTAGGCAGAGAGGCAGACAGAGAGAGGGAGGAGGAAGCAGGCTCCCTGCTGAGCAGAGAGAGCCCAATGTGGGATTAGATCCCAGGACCCTGGGATCATGACCTAAGCTGAAGGCAGACCCTTAACGACTGACCCATCTGGGTGCCCTAAAATATATTTTAAACAATATATTTTAACCCACTGAGCCACCCAGGTGCCCAACGATCATATTTTTAAAGAAGTGTCATGAATATGGGGACTTAATTGATAATGAACTCTGTAACAATGATAAGGTCTTTAGCACAGCTGAAGAGAGAAAGAAGATATCCCCAAAGCATAATCTAATTTGAATTTCTTACTGATGTGTCAGATGGGTTGCCCTACTTACAACTAATGAAAAAGGCACAGCTTCCTCTGGATTCACTTCTCTTATCTGTAAAGCATATTTGAAAAATAACTAAGTTTTAATTATACTTTATATTCTTTCTAAACAAAATGTTTTTCTTTTCTCAACTAAAGAAACCCGCATAACTTTTGAAAAATATTAATTATATAGCAACACCTAATAAAAAGATAAAAAAATCATGTTTATTCCACTCAAGACTAAACGTTGTACCCTTTTAGTAAGAATGTTTCTAGGTTTCTTTCCCTGTGCGTAGTAGATTGCATTACTGTTCCCAAATATTACCCTACTCTCCTGCCTGTATTGGGTCAAGTTGCCATGTTACCTGTGCCCCTTCTGTGATAAAGTATACAACCTTGCTCATTGACGTTTTTTGGTTCACGTGACTTGCTTTGGCCCACGTGCGAAGGGACATGATGTATACCTTGTCTGTGCCAAAGCTGTTGAAACAGTGTGTGTTTTACCTGTTCTCATTCTTTTCTCTCTTCGCCTAGCAAGCGATGTTTCATTTTAGGGCTGCTCCTTCAGCTGGGTTCCCTTAATCCTTAAATGAGATGAAAATGGAGTAGAGCCTGTGCTATGCGGAATTATAAGAGGACCCCCATGACTTTTATCCCCTGATGTTCTTCTCATGATTATATTCTGGTACAAGGCAAAAGGGATTTTGAGGGTGTAATTGGTTTCTAATCAATTGATTTAAAACAGGGGGGTTATCCAGCTGGGGATAACCTAGTCATATGAGTCCTTTTACAGCAGAGACATTTTTTTCTGCCATAGTAGAAGAGGAAATCCGAGATATTGAAACATGAGAGAAATTCAATGTAAGGAAGATTTTCTGTTGTTGAGGGGGAGGAGGCTACAGAGCAAAGACCTGCGAGAGTAGCCTCCAGGAGGTGAGTGGACACTACCTCTCTGCAAGAAAAAGGCTGACAGCTTGCAAGAAAAAAGGGACTTCTGCTCTATGACTTTGAGCAATTGAATTATATGAAAAAGTGAATGAAGTTGGAAACATTTTTTTTTTTTAAGATTTTATTTAGTTATTTGACACAGAGAAACACAGCGAGAGAGGGAACACAAGCAGGAGGAATGAGAGAAGGAGAAGCAGGCTTCCTGCCGAGCAGGGAACCCGATGCGGGGCTTGATGCCAGAACCCTGGGATCATGACCTGAGCCAAAGGCAGACGCCTAACCACTGTGAGCCACCCAGGTGCCCCTGGAAACAGATTATTTCCTTGAACTTCAGAATAAAGACCCAAAATGGCAAAGACCTTGCCTTGGGCCTTGGGAGACCCTAAGTAGAGAAACTAGTTGAGATCCCTTGGACTTCTGACCCCACAGAACTGTGAGATGATAAATGGGTGTGATTTGAAGACATTACAGAGGTGGTAAGTTGTTACACAGCAACAGAAATGTAATACAGAGCTACAACAAACAGCCCACAGCAACCGACACATAACAAACAACAAACAAGTATTATAACAAACCATTGAAATTTGAGGGTTATTTTGTTACTTCAAAGCTCCAATTAAATTCAGCGTGTCTTCACCCATGTATTCTCTCTCTCTCAATACACACACAGTGTTTTCATGCCATTATATGCATCATATTAAACATGCTTCTTTGTAACTTACTCATTCAATCTATAATTCATTTTAGAAAAATTTTATACCCATAGAAATAGACCTGCAACGTTGCTTATAACGGCTAATTTCCCATTTTATAGATGTACAATATACTAGTTCCTTTTAACAAGCACTACTTTAAATAAACCCTGTTTAGGGAACTTATAGGTTGTATAGCTATTCATGATTGAAAAAGGAAAATCCAACAGCATCATCTTGTAGGTTATTTTCACAGTTGTACTCTCCTGAAGGATCTTACTAATTTATAACCTTTTATTCTATTTAAATAATTTATAATCTTCCTTTCTTATTTATAGTTGATGCTATGTCCCCAATTTTTACTACTAATATATATGTGTCTATATACACATTTATCTATATACACACACATACATCCTTTCATACAATTTTAAGTGTTGTGAAGCCAAGTGTCTTTAGGTATCTTTTGTTTTTGTTTTCTGACTTTAGTGCCCATTCCCTTAATTTAGAAGGAAAGAAATATAAATTTTTAGTTAGACATGATAGCATATAAGCAAACATTCTTTCCTGTACCTTCCACATTTTCTGTTGGTATTTCAGACAGCACTTGGAAAGTCCAAATTTTAAAGCCAGAGCAGCTGTTCAACAAAATGTTCACACAAGCCAGCAGGCTAGTATGCTCTCAATAGGTTTGTGTAACAAATAACTGCAAAGTTGTTTCTGCATAAATGAGAACTTCATGGCCAACTACAAAGTTTACATGTGTAATTTAGGTCTAACACTGGAAAAGATAACTAGGAATGTGTGTATCTGGTGTGTATAATGAAGGAAAGTCAGGATAACTGCTGAAGCAATGAGGAGTTCAGAACATTTTTCATCTGGATAACTTAAAGTATTGGCTTGAGTTCAGCATCATTAATTACCATTTTCCTCAGTAAATTCCTTACAATTCCTTTGAGGCAAGTATCATTTTTCTCTATTCAAATCTTCTGAGCCTGATTGGAGTAAACTAAACTGTTACTGTTTTTCTTTTCTGTACAGTGGATGTCTCTGGATCATGGTCTTGTTTGTATATCATGGAAGTTGTATGAAGTATTTGGAGTTCTTTCAGAATGAAAGATATTGCCTATCCTGAAGATAACAGTGTAAAGTCACAATATGATAAGGTTTTTTTTTCCTTTTTGTCTGACTTACTGAAGAGTTTTAATTGATAATTTACCATTGGTAGTAACTATATATCCAGTGCTTTCTTCTGAACAAATAAAAATTGCTTTTGAAAAAAGAAATCTATTCTAAAGGACACTTTGCTCACATTAAAAAACAAAATAAAACCTGTATTCTTGGCCAAACTAAGTGGCTCTAGTGGTATTTCCTGTTATATTGGAAGTAAGGTGCTTTTGCCAAGAAAAGACTAATAGTGTATATAATGCCAGTGCTACCTGCATTGTTTGCTTGATTGCTTTTTAGCAGTAGGAGTTGGAAACTGAAAGGCAGTAAATGGAATTACAAGCTTTGCACCTCATTGTATGAGTAAAAAAATAATGATATGTTACAACCCAACTTTCAATGGCATATTTTATTTTTATTATTGTGGCTGTGTAAAAAATTCTTATGAATATAAAAATTTATAGAACCTTCCTGTAGAACATTTCAGTGTTCTAGTTCATAAATTTTTTGCTTTGAAACCAAATACACAAAGACCTCAACTCACAGCAATCCACACTACCAGCACCCTAACTTCATCAATCATATTCTTTGTGACACAATAGGCAGTGAGAATATAACATGTCATCCAACTAATTCTGAAGAAGTAACAAAAGAAAAATCATCTAGGAGAGATTGGTAATTTTATTTAAAAAAATCAAGTGACTGTGAGTCTCCACAAAATTACCCTCAAAGCTACCTGCTGATGTTTCACCAAGAAATTCTGTGGAGTTCCATAACCTCCATGTTGAAACTTCTCATATTATGATTTGTTCTGGTAAATAGGGATAAATTTTAAAGAAGATATTTATGTGAAAAATGATAAGTCTGTATCATTAAAGTATTATTTGAATGATTCTTATTGTTTCTCTTATGAGAAAAAGAGATCAAGACCTAAACCATAATCAGTGTGGAAAGAAGCAAGAATAGCAGTACCCAACCTTGTAATTTCTATATTCTTTTCTCCCCCGACCCAGCAATTCCTGCTGGACACTGGAAGTTACTGTCTTCAAATAAAATTTGTCCTGTGAGTCTCTTCTACTACTTTGATAAAACTAGATACTTTTTGTATGACTGCTATTTAATTATATAAGTAAGTACTTGATGTGTCTGCTCATTTTTGTAAAAGGTTGGGAATAAGGTACTTGTTATGAACACGGATCCCAATGATATCACTGTGTTTAGGTTTTAATGTATTTGACTTTGAATACTTTTTCTAGAGCTGTAACTCAGAATGAAGAATGTCTGCTGTCTCTCCAAAGCAGTGTAAGACCATCAACAAAATCTGCCATTTACTTTTCAAAAATAAACCTCAATACCAGGTAGTTAGAAAAGACTTAGAATTTTATGCCTTACTTTGGAGAAATATAATCAACTGTGATGTCTGTTATGTATCAGGAAAAATGACCACAGGAGAAAAAGTAATGAGCAAGTTGTTTGGTAAGGAATCTTACCACTTACTTGGGACAACAGACATTACCTTGTAATTTTAAATTTTTGCATAAATGATGGTGTATGTGGTGGTAAATATAGAGTGTGATAGGACCCAAAGGGAGGACACTAATACTATTATGAATTGTCGATGAAAATTGTGGTCAGTCAAGTGATCACAGAGTTCAGATACTTCTGTGACTTCAGTGATGAGTTTATTTTAGGCAGGTCATGAGGAATAGAGGATAGGGGAGGACAGAGAGGAGAGCTCTAAGAAGGGCCATGTAAACAAAGGCTGAGATGTTCAGGTTCTAATAAGCATAGCAAATTGTGGAATTGGCACAAAATCTTCAAACTCGCTTATCATTTTCTGATATCACGCCTTAAAACTGAGCTTTTATTATTTAATAAATTTCACTATATTTCATTATTTTATTTTGTTTTGCCTTGTTTTCTAGTTTTGCATTCTTATATTCCCCATATTATCTGGTTCTTCTGTGGCCTACTGCAAAGCTAGAAAATGTAGGTAAGATAGAAGAAAGGTATTGTGTCATGAATTCTAACACTTTGATTTTTCCTAATGAGATTAATGTACTAAGATGTTAATTTTTTTATAAGAAAATGTGTACTGAGGTCCATCCAGGAGACTACTAATATTTAGAAATATATCCTTTCACAACTAGCACTGAAAAATTAAACAAAAAAGAAGTTTGCCATGATTTGAATCTTTCTTATAATTTCTGTAAGTTATCTTTTAATCTCTCCTCAGTTAACAGGTAGTTCTGTTTATTTCCTTTCTCTAATTAAGGATATTACTCAGAGACACACCAGGAGATTTCATATCTGTTATATGCAGCACTCTGACTATTGCAAATGAAAGAGATCTTCAATAAATGCCTTCTACTTGACGGAATATGGATCCGAGAAATAATTTAGGTACTTAACCACAGATAATCTCTTTACCCACAGTAGAGATTTTAAAATTTTGATAAACATACAAAAATCCCTAAAATGCTAATAAGCATATTTGCCCTATTAAAAAAAATCCACAAGTTGATATGATTCCACGAAATTCTATATTGAAGAGTTCTTTGTTGTCCCTGTTTCTTTACATGTACTTACTGTGCTACTACTGATACTTTGGGAAGCCACTTTTGTTCCTAAGGTTAGAAGAGCTTTATTTAATACAGGTGGAGCAGTAATTATGATCAATGTAAATTTCCAAGCACAGATTGTGCAAGCTGCTGGTGCTGGCAGTGTGCTTTGTGTGTATTGATGTCCATGTGCCAAATGTTTTATCTATTAGCCTAGAGACATCAGCGGGATTGGACATTAACTGAACATGGCATACTGAAAAGTAAATAGAAACTCAGTATCTTAATTCAAGATTCAAAATCAGTATGAGAAATGAAGTGAATGAGACTTTTAAAAAAATTGATGAAATAAAGTTTGCATAAATTTCAAATCTGAATTTAAATTTCTCGGAAATTCAAAATTATTACCACCTCATTATATATTTTGCTTCCATGCTCCCATTTTCATACTTGCTTTTTATATATTCTGTAGCATTTTTGGAAATACTAAGTTCTAGAATAATGTAGGAAGGGATTTCTGCAAAATAAAGAAATAATCAGCATGAGATATTTAATACATAAACTACTTGAAAATGGGAGTAATACACACAGAAATACACGTACATGTCTTGTTATAAAGCTTAGCAATGACATGCAGATTGGTGAACCTGGGCATAAACACAGCAGCTTCAACATTACAAATGACATTACAGCTGCCTTCTCATTCCACATGACCCCATAAATATATATTCTGTAAGTTCTTCAGTTACTTAATTTGGAAAATGTCTTCCAGGAATATGTGGCTTGCCTTTTACCTTTCTTTATGGCATTTATGGATGAACATAAATCTTAAATTTAGTTATTGCTTTTAATTTATAGTTCATATTTGTTTAATTTTTTAGTAGCATAAATCCTTCCCTAACATGCAGATATAAAGCTATTGTTCTGTATTTCTAGAAATGGCTAAATATTTTGTTTTTCATATTAAAATAATCCATATTAAGTTAATTTTTATGAATGTTGCTGTATGGGTTACATTTTAATTTTGTGTTCTATTTGGATATCCAATTGTCTCAACATCATTATTGTTAATTTCCTTTAAAAAATTTTTCTTGATGTAGTTGTAAATATATTGAATCAGTAGATCAATCTTTGTGGTATTGACTGTACCTGTCTTTAAAAGGTTTATTACTTAATTTATTTAGATCTTTTAACATCTTTCAGTATATTTCACATTTTGTCTTCAGTTTTTCTTGACTATCTTTTGTCCTTGATACCTTATATTTTTATTCTTGTTAAATATTGTTTTTACATGTTTTTTACTTTTTTTACAGAGTAATAGAATTGCAGTTTGTTGTATATGCTAATACTTGCAATTTTGCTAAATTTTTAAATAATCCTAATAATGATAATTTGCCTATAAATAATTTTAGGGGCCATTATATAAATATCCAGATAAATCATTACTAATAAGAGTTTGTCTTTTTCCTCTCAAAGTTCTTTTTTTCTTGTACTAGCTAAGATCTTTAGTGCATCTTTACACAGAGCCTGTTCTAATAGTCTTCTTTGTCTTGCTGCTGATCTAAAGAAGTAACTCTATCAATTTCACAGAAGAAAATATATTTATTGAGTGTCTTGGTAGACATTAAGAAGTTAAGAAAGTTTCCTCCTATCCCTTGTTTGCTAAGGGAATGATACATTGACTAGGTCACAAATTTTGTCACATGTTTTTTTTCTGATGCTATTGAAATGATGATATAGATGTCCTTCATAACCTGTTAACCAGATAAATTATATTTTTGAATTTTACAATGTGAAGCTATGTTGCATTCCTAGGATATATCCCTAATATTTTATATTTTGTTGCTAATACTATATTTTAGATTTTTGCATCTCAAAGTCCCTATTTGATTTTGATATCATGGTAATAAAGGACTTATAACTCTCCCCCTCCCCCTTTATTCTGTTCTGTTTAAGAACCTGCTTAAGGTTGTAATTATAAGTTACTAAACTTTTGCTTCAGCTCACCTGTAAAACCATCAGGGCCTTGTTTCTTCTTTGTAAGAAGTCCATAATCGCAGACTCAATTTGCATTATGATTATAGAAAATATAATTTTTTTTTCTTTTTTTAATTTTCTTTTTACTTTATTTTTTATTTGAGTATAGTTACATGATGCTAAAGTAGTTTCAGGTGTATAATTCAGTGATTCTACCTTTCTATATATTATGCTACAGACACCACAAGTAGAGCGACCATCTGTCACCATACAGTGTCATTACAATGCCACTGACTATATTCCCTATGCTGTACGTTTTATTCCCATGACTTATTTTTGATTTAGTTTTATTAAATTATCTATTTCAAGGTATTTGCCTATTTAATTATAATGTTTTAATCTTTACTGACATTGAGGTTTTCATAATAGTCTTACTATCTTTTTAACCCTTGCTACTTATTTAGTTTGTCTTCTTTCAGTTTCCAGTATTATTTGATTGCGTGCTCTTTCCCTCTTGTCAGTCTTGCCCTAAGCTTTTCCTTTTTGCCACAGCCAACTTTTGAGCTTTTTGGGCTTTTCTATCGCATATTTAAAGAACCAAATTATGGTGACTTTTTCCTGAGAGGACTTAGAATTTCTCTTTGAGAATCCGGGGGAAGGTACTAATTAAATGTACTCTAATTCTGAATGTTCAGAGATCCATAGGATAATTTCATGGTCTACCTTCTTTCTGTCCAGTAGACAATCAAACTATCAGCCTAGTTTTTCTGTTTCCAATCTGACATTGCTACTTTTCCTGCAGCTTGATTTCTGTGTGCACTAGTCTTCAAGTATCAGTTTTACTTTACTGGCTTATTTTTATTTTTATTTGTCCTTGGACATTACTTTTGCTTATAGAAGTGAATTAAAAGTGTATTTGTTGTAAATTATCCAGGATCATGTATTATTCTAGTAAGAAGTCCCTTCAGGGTATCTTTCTGTCATATTGCTAGAAATGGGGTTCCCCTCTGAGGCATTTTCAAAAGTTTAGTTATTTCAGATAAACTTTACTTAAATATTTGATCTTAGGGAATGTGTCTGTTTGAAGTCTGCTCTTCAGACCTTTAAGTAAATTAGGGAAGTATTTTGAGATTCAACAATCGAAGCCTTAGCTGTTATTCTTTGGAAATATGAAGATAAATTTGTCTACACTAAGAGAAATCTCTTTCCATGGTTAACATCTTGCCAATTGTTTCATATCCTATTTTAGTATCTTGATATTACCAAAAAGGAGAGAAGAGAATTAATTTATTGAGCACTTGTAATGTGCCAGACATTTTATTAGTTGTTTTTAATTTGCCAGCTCAATAAATCCTCAGACCAATTTTATGGCTGAGTGTTATGGCCGTTTTTAATTTGAAGTAAGAAAAAGATGGAGAAATTTGCACTGGCTAAAAATAGTTTAAGGAGTCCAAACTGAGGTCTGTATGACCTAAAATTATCCTACAATGTGGGAGTACTACCCACCTCTGTTTTATAGCTGTGGATATTGAGGCTTACAAGTTTTTCTGTTTTTTTTTTTTTTATTGATTGATTTGAGAGAGAGAGTGTATGAGAGCAGAAGCAGGGGGAGCAACAAAAGGGGAGGGAGAAGGAGGCTCCCTGCTTAACAGGGAGCCCTACATGGGGCTAGATCTCAGGACCCTGGGATTTCTGGGATCATGACCTGAGCCAAAGACGGACAGTTAAATGACTGAGGCACCCAGGTGCACCCTTTCTGCTCTTTTTTTTTTTTTTTTTTTTTAGATTTTTCTTTAGAGGCTTACAAGGTTTAAAAAGTAACTTATCCCAATAAAACTGGAACATGGGTCTGATTTTTAAGTCTGTATACATGGGTCCGATTTTTCAGTCTGTATACTTTCCAAAATATTTTTTCTGTAATACGTCATAGCCATACCATAAAATACAGGACAAGACTTCAAGTCTCATGTATTTTTTTAACATTTATCTAATTGAGAGAGACAGAGAGGGTGTACATGAACAGGAGGAAAGAGGGCAAAGGGCAGAGGGAGAAGGAGAAGCAGACTCTCCATTGAGCAGGGAACCCAAAAAGGGGCTAAATACCAGGACTGTGAGATCATGACCTGAGCTGGAGGCAGACGCTTAAACAACTAAGCCACACAGGCACCCAAAAATCTACAATTTTTAATTGACTTATATGTCTAACCTTCTACCAGTCACTTTCTTTCTTTTTTTTTTTTTTTTTAAGGATTTTATTTATTTGACAGAAACACAGCCAGAGAGGGAACACAAGCAGGGGGAGTGCAAGAGGGAGAAGCAGGCCTCCTGCAGAGCAGGCAGCCTGATGTGGGGTCCATCCCGGGTCTCTGGGATCATGATCTGAACCGAAGGCAGTCGCCTAAACAACTGAGCCACCCAGGCGTCGCTACCAATCACTTTATTAATTAATGTCTCACAAGAGTAGTTAATAAGGGGCTCCTGGGTGGCTCGGTGGGTTAAAGCCTCTGCCTTCGGCTCACATCATGATCTCAGGGTCCTGGGATCAAGGCCCTAATCCGGCTGTCTGCTCGGCAGGAAGCCTGCTTTTTCCTCTCTCTCTGCCTGCCTCTCTGCCCACTTGTAATCTCTCTCTCTGTCAAATAAATAAATAAAATCTTAAAAAAAAAAAAAAAGAATTGTTAATACGATCAGGTATCTTGAGTCCCCAGATTTTTTTTTAATTGTTTTGGCTCTTATTTGTGTGACTTTCCATGTAAATTTTAGATTAGATTGTCATATCTGCTTAAAAAATTCTTGACACAATTTTTATAGTTGTTATATTCAAATCTACAGGTCGATTGAGATAAAATAAACATCTTAATAATACTCACTTTTCCAATCCATGTGCATAATATATTTTTCCATTCATTTTGAATTTCTGTATACAGCAATATTTTATGGGTTTCCACACAATACATATATATCTTTAAAAAATTTGTTTACTAGTGTAACACTTGTAAATAGAATTTTTAGAAATTTCATTTTTCAGTGTTTTTACTGCTTTGGATTTTGTAGATTAACTGTGTATACCAGGCATTTCTAATTACATTCATGTTGTAGTTTTGTATTCTTGTGAACTTTCTACTTAGATTGTCATATATGTAACACATTTTTCTTTGGTTCATTTCCAGATTGATTTTCTCTTTATCTTTGTTTTTTCAGTAGTTTAAAGATGTACCCAGGTGTGAATTTTTTTTTGTATTTATCCTGTTTGGTTTCACAGTTTCTTGAATGTATAACTATATATATATATTTTTTTTCATTTCACTAGTATCTAGCCTTCATTTTGTCAAATATTTTACATCAATATTGTTACCCTATGTTAGCATATGTTAGACCTTTTTTTTTTTTTTGCTGTCATACAAGTCCTAGATGCTATGCTTTTTTTTCCCATTTTATTCCCATTTTTCCCCCAACTGGATAATTTTTATTGATCCGTATTCAGATTTCTGACTATTCCATTATCTTTATTGCACCATTATTCCAGCCAATTCCTGTCCTGTATTTTTCATTTCTCCATGTTTAAACTATGTATTTCCCATATTTCTATATTTTCATTCATTCTGAGCATTTTTTTAAAGATTTTTTTATTGTTACTTAATTTTTTTTCCAGTGTTTCAAGATTCATTCCCCATTCCCCACACCCAGTGCTCCACGCTTTATGTGTCCCAGTACCAGTACCCACCACCAGACTTTCCCATTCCTCTACCACCCTCCCTCCAAGTCCCTCAGTTTGTTTCTGTGCCCAAAGTCTCTGTTGTTTTGTTTCTCTCCCTGGATTACCCTACTTCCCATTTACTTTCCTTCTCTCACTGTCCTCCAGGTTAGCGTCATGCACCGCAAGTAAGTGAAACCATGTGATACTTGACTTTCTCTACTTGGCTTATTTACTCAGCATAATCTCTTCCAGTCCAGTCCATGTTGCTACAAAAGTTGGATATTCATCCTTTCTGATGGAGGCATAGTATTCCATTGTATATATGTACCACATCTTCTTTATCCATTCATCTGTTGATGGGCACCTTGGCTCTTTCCACAGTTTGGTGACTGTGGCCACTGCTGTGATGAACATTGGTGTACATATGGCCCTTCTTTTTACTACATCTGTATCTTTGGGGTAAATGCCCAGTAGTGCGATTGCAGGGTCATAGGGTAGCTCTATTTTTAATTTTTTTAAGGAATCTCCACACTGTTTTCCAAAGCAGCTGCACCAGTTTACATTCCCACCAACAGTGTAAGAGGGTTCCCCTTTCTCCACAGCCTCTCCAACACTTGTTGTTTCCTGTCTTCTTAATTTTGGCCATTCTGACTGGTGTAAGGTGGTATTTCAGTGTGGTTTTCATTTGAATTTCCCTGATAGCTAGTGATGCTGAACATTTTTTCATCTGTCTGTTAGCCGTTTGTATA
Organism: Spilogale gracilis; assembly: GCA_004023965.1. NCBI lineage: Eukaryota > Metazoa > Chordata > Mammalia > Carnivora > Mephitidae > Spilogale > Spilogale gracilis. The sequence continues at coordinate 460 of PITA01006416.1, read as the reverse complement.
TCTTCTATGGAGAAGTGCCTCTTCATGTCTCTTGCCCATTTTTTGATGTGTTCATCTTCTTTTTGGGTGTTGAGTTTGAGTAGTTCTTTTAGATCTTGGATACCAGCCCTTTGTCTGTAGTGTCATTTGCAAATATCTTCTCCCATTCTGTGGGTTGCTTCTTTGTTTTGTTGACTGTTTCCTTTGCTGTACAGAAGCTTTTTATTTTGATGAAGTCCCAGAAGTTCATTTTCGCTTTTGTCTCCTTTGCCTTTGGATATGTCTCTTGAAAGAAGTTGCTGTGGCCGATGTCAAAGAAGTTGCTGCCTATGTTCTCTTCCAGGATTTTGATGGATTCCTGCCTCGCGTTGAGGTCTTTCATCCATTTCGAGTTTGCCTTTGTGTGTGGTGTAAGAGAATGGTCTAGTTTCATTCTTCTATATGTAGCTGTCCAATTTTCCCAGCACCATTTATTGAAGAG
>PITA01006415.1:87577-100665 GCA_004023965.1 Spilogale gracilis | reverse complement strand
ATTTTATTTATTTATTTGACACAGAGAGAGATCACAAGTAGGCAGAGAGGCAGGCAGAGAGAGAGGAGGAAGCAGGCTCCCTGCCGAGCAGACAGCCCAACGCGGGCCTCGATCCCAGGACCGTGAGACCATGACCTGAGCCAAAGGCAGAGGCTTTAACCCACTGAGCCACCCAGGTGCCCCACTCCTGCCCCATTTTACTCTCAGGTTGTCACGCCTTCTACGGGCCAGGCAAGTTCTCCACAAACGGTCTGGGACCGCCATCTCTACCCATTGCTGCCACAACGGTGCTGGCCTTCACCAGCCTCCCGGCCAGGCTCCTTGGTCCCAGCGTCCCCCCTGCCCAAGCCAGCCAGCACAGCCGTCCTACATGTCGGGTCACAGCTGCCGGGCTTCCGCGGCCCAGCCCAATCCTCCCGAGCTGCCAAGACTATTCCGACTGGGCCTCTGCCTCACTGTCCACGTGCAGACCTCGCCTGGCTAGACCAGACATGCTGAGGCCAGGTTCAAAGGAGCGCTGGTGTATGAGGGAGGGCGACACAGGGCAGGGATGTTCAGATGTAATGACGGTGAGTCTGATCAGCAGCCCTTCCACAGCCAGCTCTGGAAGCAGAAGCACCACAAAAGCAAATAGAGCAAGTGTGGCTGCTGGAAAAGCCGTCTTAGAAAGCACTTTCTCGGGGCGCCTGGGGGGTTCAGTGGGTTAAGCGACTGCCTTCGGCTCAGGTCATGATCCCGGAGACCTGGGATCGAGTCCCACATCGGGCTCCCTGCTCGGCGGGAAGCCTGCTTCTCCCTCTCTCACTCCCCCTGCTCGTGTTCCCTCTCTGGCTGTGTTTCTCTGTCAAATAAATAAATAAAATCTTAAAAAAAAAAAAAAAAAAAAGAAAAGAAAGCACTTTCTCACCTTCTTTTCTTCTGATAAGAATAATCAGTATGGAACATCTTGATATAAGAAAAAAAAATGACCGAGCCCTAACCAGGCCCTGTGTCAGGAAGATGGCTCTTACGGCAGCAGGGCTGTGCTGATCAGAGCGGAGACGCTGACCCGAGGGTTTCGCACCCGGCCAGGCTAGGCTTTCTGCATATCATTAAGACTGTAGGAGACATTGTGCTTGGCCAGAGCTCAGAGAATCCTGCACCCCTGACCCCGACGTGAGGATTGTGCCCAAAGGCGAGCTTCACCCGACCAGAAGAGGACAGGGAACGCCTCACAGGAGGACCACCACAAGCACAGGGTGCTGTCATCAGGAGACTCATGAACACCCCGTGTCTGACAGAGCAGAAATAATACAGCTGGGAAATGGGGAGAGGGCTGCAAAAGGAGGGGCTGAAAAGGGGAGAAGCAGCTCACGGACTGCTGTCCAGACAGTAAGTGGGCATGAGAGAACGTGCCTGGCGGCCCGCTGTGGAAAGTAAGCAAGGAAACCAAGGATGCGGCACCGAAGGCACAAGTGTGAAGGAACACACTCGGGCAAGACTACGTTTCCTAAACACCAATAATTTTCAAAAATAAAAGCTAAGAAAACACATCATGTAGAAAAAGAAACAGCAAATAAAAAATACACAGAGTAACTATAAAATGTCATTGGAGCTGAGATGAAACACACAGTAACAATAAATGTGAATGCCTTAAATTCACCGATAGATAAGATTTTCCATTTGGGTCACAGAGCAAGATTCAAGATTTGTGCTGTCTGAAATTAGAGAACGAGCTAAAACTGAGAGACTCAGGGATGAGAGCAGAGGTGCCTCACCAGAGCGTGGGGGCATGGAGAGAGAAGGGGCAGCGATTACCCTCTTAGAGTAGAATTCAAGGCAAAAGCACAAAAACACAACAAAAGGCTATTTCTTGGCCCTAACCCCACAATTCACTAAGAAGACTAATGTCTTAGTTAGGAACGGGCACCAAATACAAATACCACCGTTATAAAGCAAAACTTCAAGAGACAAGGAAACCTAGAAACTCATTAATAATAAATAACAGAAGACAGGTCAAGAGGACAAAACAACCAGGAAGGAAACAGAAGACCTAACACTAAATATTATTCATCAACATATCATGGAGATATATATACTCAATTTCCACCACGATAACAGAAAAACACACTTTATCTCACGTATACAGAGCAGCCACAAAGGCTCATCACAAGGAATATATCAGTAAATTTTATAAAGCAGAAATACTAAAAAACAATGGTCTCCAATCACGATGCAGAAAACCTAGAAGTCATTAACATAAGAAAGGCTCTCCCAGGGGCGCCTGGGTGGCTCAGTTGGTTAAGCCACTGCCTTCGGCTCAGGTCATGATCCCGGAGACCCGGGATCGAGTCCCACATCGGGCTCCCTGCTCGGCGGGAAGCCTGCTTCTCCCTCTCTCACTCCCCCTGCTTGTGTTCCCTCTCTCGCTGTGTTTCTCTCTGTCAAATAAATAAAATCTTAAAAAAAAAAAAAAAAGAAAAAAAAGACAGGCTCTCCCAGGGATGCCTAGGGGGCTCAGTGGGTGCAGCGCCACCCTCGGCTCAGGTCACGACCCCGGGGTCCCAAGATCCAGCCCCGCATCGGGCTCCCTGCTTGGCGGGGAGTCTGCTTCTTCCTCTGCCCCTGCTATCCGCTGCCCACTGGATTTCTCTCTCTCAAATAAATAAAACCTTAAAAAAAAAAAAAAAAGACTCTCACAACTGGAAACCTAAAAGCCACCTATTAAAAACAAGAAATTCCCTGGATGAAAGACTTCAATGTGAGGCAGGAATCCATCAAAATCCTGGAAAAGAACATAGGCGGTGACCTCTTTGACATCGGCCACAGCAACTTCTTTCAAGACACGTCTCCAGAGGCAAAGGAGACAAAAGTGAAAATGAACTTCTGGGACTTCATCAAAATAAAAAGCTTCTGTACAGCAAAGGAAACAGTCAACAAAGGAAAGAGGCAATCCACGGAATGGGAGAGGATATTTGCAAATGACACTACAGACAAAGGGCTGGTATCCAAGATCTATAAAGAACTCCTCAAAGTCAACATCCAAAAAGAAGATGAACACATCAAAAAAAGGGCAAGAGACATGAGAAGGCACTTCTCCATAGAAGATATACAAATGGCTAACAGACACATGAAAAAATGTTCAGCGTCACTAGCTATCGGGGAAATTCAAATCAAAACCACTCTGAGATACCACCTTACACCAGTCAGAATGGCCAAAATTAACAAGTCAGGAAACAACAAGTGTTGGAGAGGCTGCGGAGAAAGGGGAACCCTCTTACACTGTTGGTGGGAATGCAAGCTGGTGCAGCCGCTTTGGAAAACAGTGTGAAGATTCCTTAAAAAATTAAAGATAGAGCTACCCTATGACCCTGCAATTGCACTACTGGGCATTTACCCCAAAGATACAGATGTGGTGAAAAGAAGGGCCATATGCATCCCAATGTTCATCGCAGCAATGGCCACAATCGCCAAACTGTGGAAAGAGCCAAGGTGCCCATCAACAGATGAATGGATAAAGAAGATGTGGTCCATATATACAATGGAATACTACGCCTCCGTCAGAAAGGATGAATATCCAACTTTTGTAGCAACATGAACTGGATTGGAAGAGATTATGCTGAATGAAATAAGCCAAGTAGAGAAAGTCAATTATCACATGGTTTCACTTACTTGCGGTGCATAAGGGGTAATATAGAAGACAGTAGGAGACGGAAAGTAAATGGGAACTAGGGTATTTCAGGGAGAGAAATGAAACAACAGAGACTTTGGACACAGAAACAAACTGCGGGACCTGGAGGGAGGGGGGTGGAGGGATGGGAGAGCCTGGTGGTGGGTACTGGGGACACCTAAAGCGTGGAGCACTGGGTGTGGGGAATGGAATGAATCTTGGAACACTGGAAAAAAAAATTTAGTAACAATAAAAAAAAAAAAAACCACAAAACAAAACAAGAAATTCCTGAACTTCTTAAAACAAAACTGGGACTTCATCAAAACACCAATGGAAATAGTATCAGACTATGAGAGATACAATGATCAGAGGGAAATTTGAAGGGCTAAATACTTTGATCAATAAAAATGGTGGGATGGAAACAAATGCACTAAATTCCCAAATCAAAAAATTAGAAAATAAACAACAAAGTAAAAGAACAAGAAGAAAATAAAGATATAGGTAGAAAACGATGAGATATCAGAATGAACAGTACCTGGTTAATAAATATAGAACCTGATTTTTTTTTTTTTTAAATTTATTTGACAGAGTGAAACACAGCTAGAGAGGGAACACAAGCAGGGGGAGTGAGAGAGGGAGAAGCAGGCTTCCTGCCGAGCAGGAAGCCCGATGTGGGACTCGATCCCCGGTCTCCAGGATCATAACCTGAGCCAAAAGCAGTCACTCAACCAACTGGGCCACCCAGGCGCTCCCCCCCCCCTTTTTTTTAAAGAATAAAATAGATGAACTATTTATTTTGAAGTAGGCTCCATGCCCAGTGTAGGGTTTGAACTCATGACCTCAAGATCAAGAGTCACATGTCCCACCCAATGATCACGTCGGGCAGCCCCAAGCTATTAATTAGCAGAATGAAAGAGAATGGGGAGAGAACATAAATACACAAGATATGAAGCAGTGATGAAAACAGCCATTGAGAGAGAGTCCAAGATGGCGGAGGAGCAGACCTTAGCTTCGTCTGGCCCTGGGAATTCAGACTAGACAGCTGACAAATCATTCTGAACACCTGTGAACTCAACCAGAGATCCAAGAACAGCAGCAATTCTCTGAATGGAAAGGTGACCACTCTCTGGACAGTAGGACGTGGGGAGAAGTGAATTCGGGACAATATACAGGAAGAGAGACTGCGGGGTGGGGGGCAGACAGGCCGTTAGCCAGCTCCTGGCAAGCGAGAGAGTGGTGGAACACAAAACGGGAACGTTTAGAAGTCAGTTTGGCAGAGAGACATCACTCCAGGAACTGAACGGGGGTGTGGGGTGTGGAATCCTTGCTGAGTCAGTGTGGTCTCAGGACCCTCAGGGGTCACAGAAAGACCCGGGGTGTCTGAGTGGGGCAGAGCTCCTAGGCATCAGAGCGGGGAGGCCCCCAGCTGCAGAGACGGGGCCGAGAATGGGCTCTCAGCTCAGCGTTGCCATAAACTGCAATCTGAGGTGCAGCTGGGCCACTGCTCTTCCAGCAGGGACCCCACAGTGGCAGATCCTGGGAGACCCCCTCCTCCACCAGGAGGGGTGGCACAGGAGCACGCTGTGGGAATTTGCTGGGTTTGGAGACTCCAAACGGGGCCGAGCACCACAATAGAAATGCTCGGTCACAGGCTGGGTGAGCTCGGAGTGAGGCCGGAGACCAGGGAGACGGGAGTGATCCACTGCTTTTCTCTGGAGGTGCGCTGAGGAATGGGGCCCCGAGCTCTCAGCTCCTCTGGCCTGGAGACTGGGAGGCCACCATGTTCATTCTTGTCCTCCAAAACTGTACGGAAAACCTTCAAGGAACAAAACCTCCTGAGAGCCAAACCAGGCAGATCAGGTAGCCTGGCCCCTGGCGAGGGTGGCACAATCCCCCCTCGGGCGAGGACATGTGCCTCAGCACAACAGGCTCCGCCCCCAGAGGGTCGGCAAGAACATTCAGCCAAGACCAGGTTTCCAAGTATCATTGAGAACTGCAAAACTCCAGCACTAGGGGAATATAGCACATAGAGTTCCTGGCTTTCCCCCCATGATTCTTTAGTCTTTCAACTTTAATTAAAAAAATTTTTTTTCGTTCCTTTTTCGACCAATTTTTTATTTTATCAATTCCTTTTTTAAAAATTGTTTTTAGGGGAACCTGGGTGGCTCAGTCGTTAAGCCTCTGCCTTCGGCTCAGGTCATGATCTCGGGGACCCGGGATCGAGTCCCACATCAGGCTGCCTGCTCGGCGGGAAGCCTGCTTCTCCCTCTCTCACTCCCCCTGCTAGTGTTCCCTCTCTGGCTGTGTTTTGCTCTGTCAAATAAATAAATAAAATCTTTAAAAAAATAAATAAATAAAAAATAAAAATTGTTTTTAAATTTAATCTTTTTTAATCTTTGATTTAATCTTTAATCTTGTTCTCATCTTTTTTACAGTTATACACTATCCCTTCACTGTATTTTATTTTTGTATGTATAGAAGTTTTTCTTTCTTCACAATTTAGGGATGCAGATTCTTCTAAGAGACCAAAATATACCCACAATTTAGTATATGGCTCTATTCTATTCACTTGCCTGTTCATAGTCTCTTCTCTATTGTTGTTTTTCTTTTTCTCTTTTTTTGGGTTTTTTGTTGTTGTTAAACTCCTTTCAAATTATTTAACTTTATTTTTGAATATATAAGTTCTTTCTTCACAATTTGGAGACGTAGTTTCCTCTAACAAGCTGTCCAAAATGGACTCAGGACACAGTGTATTGCTCAGTTCTGTTTACGTGTTTACATCCCTTCCTTTTTTGTTGTATTTTTATCTTCTAACTTCCATTTTTACAGTTACATTCCACCCTTTCGCTGTATTTGAATCCATTTTTATACATATATAAGTTTGTCTTTCTTTACAATTTGGGATCTAATTTTCTAAGAAACAGACCCAAATACACACAGGATGCAGCGTATTGCTCTATTCTGCTCGCCTGACTATATTTTTTCTTTTTGGGTTTCAGTTTCAGTTTCTGACTTGTTTAGTGTATATTTCTCCGGGGTCACTGTTGTCATTTAGTATTCTGTTCTCTCATTCAACTATGCTTCTGTGGACAGAATGACAAGATGGAAAAACTCACCTCAAAAAAGAGAATGAGAGGCAGTGCTGACTACCAGGGACCTGATCGGCATGGACATAAGTAAGATGTGCGTAGTAGGGCGCCTGGGTGGCTCAGTTGGTTCAGTGACTGCCTTCGGCTCAGGTCATGATCCCAGAGTCCTGGGATCAAATCCCGCATCAGGCTCCCAGCTCCACGGGGAGTCTGCTTCTCCCTCTGACCTTCTCCCCTCTCAGGCTCTCTCTAACTCTCTCTAATAAATAAATAAATAAAATATTTTTTTTTTTTTTTTTTTAAAGATTTTATTTATTTGACAGAGAGAAACACAGCCAGAGAGGGAACACAAGCAGGGGGAGTGAGAGAGGGAGAAGCAGGCTTCCTGCCGAGCAGGAAGCCCGATGCGGGGCTCGATCCCGGGTCTCCGGGATCATGACCTGAGCCGAAGGCAGTCGCCCAACCAACTGAGCCACCCAGGCGCCCCTAAATAAAATATTTTTAAAAAATATGTCAGAACTAGAGTTCAGAATAACGATTAAAAAGATACTAGCTGGGTTTGAAAAAAGCAAAGAAGACACCGGAGAATCCTTTTCTGGAGAAATAAAAAACCTAAAATCTAACCAAGCACAAAACAAAAAGGCTATTAATGAGATGCAATGAAAAATAGAGGCTCTAACTGCTAGGATAAATGAGGCAGAAGAAAGAATTAATGATACAGAAGACCAAATGATGGAGGATAAAGGAGCTGAGAAAAAGAGAGATAAACAACTATTGAATCACAAGGGGAGAATCTGAGAGGTAAGTGACAGCATAAAGTGAAACAATATTAGAATAATTGGGATCCCAGCAGAAGAAGAAAGAAAAAGGAGCAGAAAGTATACTGTAGTAAATTATAGCAGAGAACGTCCCTAATTTGGGGAAGAAAAGAGGCCATCAGAATCCAGGAGGCACAGAGAATCCCCTTCAATATCATTAATAGGTCAACATCCCAACACATAATAGTGAAACTTACAAATCTCAGAGACAAAGAGAAAATCCTCAAAGTAGCTCAGGACAAGAGGTCAGTAACCTACAAGAGTAGAAACATTAGATTGGCAGCAGACCTACCCACAGAGACCTGGCAGGCCAAAAAGGACTGGCGTGATATACTCAGGGTATAAAATGAGGAAAAATATGCAGCCAGGAATACTATATCCAGCTAGGCTGTCACTGGAAACAGAAAGAGCAATGAAAAGCTTCCAGGACACAGGGGCGCCTGGGTGGCTCAGGTCATGGCCTGGAGTCTTGGGATCGAGCCCCACATCGGGCTCCCTGCTCGGCGGGAAGCCTGCTTCTCCTTCTCTCACTCTCCCTGCTTGTGTTCCTTCTCTATCTGTGTTTCTCTCTGTCAAATAAATAAGTAAGTAAGTAAGTAAATAAATAAATAAATAAAATCTTAAAAAAAAAAAAAAAAAGCTTCTAGGAAAAACAAGCTAAAAGAATTTGTGATCACCACACCAGCCTACAAAAAATATTAAAAGGGGTCCTCCAAGCAAAGAGAGAGCCCAAAAGTAACACAAACCAGAAAGGAACGGAGACAATATAAAGTATCAGTCACTTTACAGGTAATACAATTTCACGAAATGCATACCTCTTTCAACAGTTGCTCTGCATGTAAGTGGGCTAAATGTCCCAATCACAAGGCGGGGTGTCAGACTGCATAAAATACAAGACTCAGCAGTACGCTGTCTGCAAGAGATTCATTTTATACCTAAAGATGCCTTTAGATTTATTATTTATTTTTTTTTTAAAGATTTTATTTATTTATTTGACACAGAAAGACAGTGAGAGCAGGGAACACAAGCAGTGGGAGTGGGTGGTTGGGAAAGCAGAGTCCCCGCCGAGCAGGAAGCTCAATTTGGGGCCCAATCCCGGGACCCCAGGATCATGACCCGAGCTGAAGACAAATGCCTAATGACTGAGCCATCAGACTATAATAAGAGATGAGGAAGGACATTGTATCATAATTAAAGGGTCTATCCAACAAGAAGATCTAACAATTGTAAATATTTATGCCCCTAACATGGGAGCAGCCAATTACATAAGCCAATCAATAACAAAATCAAAGAAACACAATGATAATAATACAATAGTAGGGGGCTTTACCACCCCCTCACTGCAGTACACAGATCATCCAAGCAGATCAATAAGGAAATAAGGGTTTTGAAGGACACACTGGACCAGATGGGCATCACAGGTATATTCAGAGCACTCCACCCAGAAGCAACAGAATCCACACTCTTCTCGAGTGTGCACGGAACGCTCTCCAGCACAGACCACATCCCGGGGCACAGTCGGGTCTCCACAGGTACCAAACATTGGAGTCGTTTCCTACATATCTTTGGACCACAATGAATCCTCTCAAAAGACCAATGGGCCTCTCGATGGGCCACAATTGGAACCTCTCGATAGATGCAGAGAGATCATTTGACTACGTACAAGATCCTTTCTTGATTGAAACTCTTCATGGTGTGGGATAGAGGGTACATGCCTTAATATCATAAAGCCATCTATGAAAAGCCTACAGTGGATATCATTCTCAATGGGGAAAAACTGAGAGCTGTTCCCCTAAAGTCAGGAACACCACAGGGATGCTCACTCTCACCATTATTGTTCAACAGAGTACTAGAAGTCCTAGCCTCAGCAATCAGACAACAAAAAGAAATAAAAGACATCTGAATCAGCAAAGAAGTCAAACTCTCACTTGTTGCAGATGACATGATACTCCAAGTGGAAAACCCAAAAGACTCCACCCCAAAATTGCTAGAACTCATACAGGAATTCAGCAAAGAGGCAGGATATAAAGTCAATGCATAGAAATACTATATACTAACAATGAGACAGAAAAAAGAGAAATTAAGGAGTCAAACCCATTTACAATTGCACCCAAAACCGTAGGACACCTAGGATAAACCTAACCAAAGAAACAAAAGATCTGTACTGAGAGAACTATAGAACACTTATGAAAGAAACTGAGGAAGACACAAAGAAATGGAAAAATGTTCAATGGTCATGGATTGGAAGAACACATATTGTTAAAATATCTATGCCGCCAAGAGCGACCTACATGCTCAATGCCATCCCTACCGCAACTGTTTTCACAGAGCTGGAGCAAATAATCCTACAACTTGTATGGAACCAGAAAAGACCCCAAATAGCTAAAGCAATGTTGAAAAAGAAAACCAAAGCTGGTGCATGACAATTCTGGACTTCGAACTCTATTACAAAGCTGTAATCATCAAGACAGTATAGTACTGGCACAAAAACTGATACACAGATCACTGGAACAGAATAGAGAACCAGAAATGGACCCTCAACTTTATGGTCAACTAATCTTCGACAAAGCAGAAAACGATGCCCAATGGAAACAAAACAGTCTCATCAAGAAGTGTTGTTGTGAAAACTGAATAGTTGGATGCAGAAGAATGAAACTGGACCATTTCCTTTTTATCATACGCAAAAATAGGCTCGAAATGAATGAAAGAGCTAAACGAAAGACAGCAATCCATCACAATCCCAGAGGAGAACACAGGCAGCAACTTCTTGCTAGACCTGTCTCCAAAGGCAAGGGAAACAAAGGCAAAAATAAACTATTGGGACTTATCAAGATAAAAAGCTTTACCACAGCAAAGGAAACAGTGGACAAACACAAAAGACAACTGACAGAATGGGAGAAGATATTTGCAAATGACATATCAGATAATGGGCTAGTACCCAAACTCTATAAAGAACTTATCAAACTCAATGCCCAAAGAACAAATAATCCAATCAAAAATGGGCAGAAGACATGAACAGGTATTTCTCCAAAGAAGACATACAAGGGGCGCCTGGGTGGCTCAGTCGTTAAGCGTCTGCTTTTGGCTCAGGTCATGATCCTGGAGTCCCGGGATCGAGTCCCACATCAGGCTCCCTCCTGGACAGCAAGCCTGCTTCTCCCTCCCTCACTCTCCCTGCTTGTGCTCCCTCTCTGGCTGTGTTTCTCTCTGTCAAATAAATAAATAAAATCTTAAACAAACAAACAAACAACAACACTCCAAACCAACCAAATGACAAAACATCCAAATGGTCAATAGACATGTGAAAATATGCTCCACATCACTCGGTGTCAGGGAAATACAAATCAAAATCTCAATGAAATACAACATCACTCCAGTCAGAATGGCTAAAATTAACAAGTCAGGAAACGACAGGTTTTGGGGAGGATGTAGAGAGAGGGGAACCCTCCTACACCATTGGTGGGAATGCAAGCTGGTGCAGCTGCTCTAGAAAACAGTATGGAGGTTCCTCAGAAAGTTGAAAATAGAGCTACCCTGTGACCCAGCAATCGCACTACTGCGTATTTACCCCAAAGATACAAATGTAGGGATCTGAAGGGGCACGTGCACCCCAGTGTTTACAGCAGCAGTGTGCACAACAGATGTCCATCAACAGATGAATGGATAAAGAAGATGTGGTATATATATATATATATATATATATATATATATATATATATATATATTACGGAATATTACACAGCCATTGAAAAACTGAAATCTTGGGGCACCTGGGTGGCTCAGGCGTTAAGCATCTGCCTTTGGCTCAGGTCATGACTGCAGAGTCCTGGGATCGAGCCCCACACCGGGCTCTCTGCTTCGCGGGAAGCCTGCTTCTCCCTCTCTCACTCCCCCTGCTTGTGTTCCCTTTCTTGCTGTGTCTCCCTCTGCCAAATAAATAAAATCTTAAAAAAAACCAAACTCAAAATATTTTTCCATTTGCAATGATGTAGATGGAACCAGACAGTATTATGCTACATGAAATAAGTCAATCAGAGAATGACAACTGCCATTTGATCTCACCGACATGTGGAATTTAAACAACAAAACAGAGAATCATAGGAGAAGAGAGGAAAAAATAAAACGAGATGAAACCAGAGAGGGAGACAGACCGTTAAGAGACCTTAGTCTTAAAAAACAAACTGAGGGTTGCTGGAGAGGAGAGGAGGGGAGGAGAGGGGGAGGGATGGGGTAACTGGGTGATGGGCATTAAGAAGGGCATGTGATGTCATGAGTGCTGAGTGTTATATAAGACTGAGGAGTCACTGACCTCTACCTCTGAAACCAATAATACTCTGTATGTTAATTAACAGAATTTAAATTAAAAAATGTTGAAAAAAAAGAAAATAGCCATTGAAGAAGACATTTTTAAATATTATGCAGTTTCAGACATCTATGTAAATAAGCTGGAATATCTAGCTAAAAGAATAATTTACTACAGAAATATACTTTCCTAAAATTAACCATATTAGAAACAAATACCAAGTAGACCAATTTCCATTTCTTTCTCAGGAAAGAAAAAATTATCAAGGAACTATCCCACAAAACAGCACTAGGCCCAGAAGGGTGCACAGCAGATTTCTCTCAAACCTTGAAAACCTAGATATTCTCAATGTTAAGGTGAATTGTCCTAGAACATCACAGCAGATTTCTCTCAAACCTTGAAAACCTAGATATTCTCAATGTAAGGTGAATTGTCCTAGAACATGGAGCATGAAAAAAAGACAAGGAGCCCTAATTTATTACACTTTTTAAAAAGATTTTATTTATTTATTTGACAGGGAGAAACACAGCGGGGGAGGGAACACAAGCAGGAGGAGTGAGAGAGGGAGAAGCAGGCTTCCCGCCGAGCAGGGAGCCCGATGTGGGGCTCGATCCTGGGACTCCGGGATCCTGACCTGAGCCGAAGGCAGTCGCTTAACCAACTGAGCCCCCCCCCATGGAGGCGCCCCTAAATCTTACACTTCTTTATGAAGTCTAATATCAATACCCAAACCTAATATAGGCAGCAGGAAAAAAAAAAGTTATAGACTTGTATCTCTTACCAGTATTGATTTGAAAATGCTCAATAAATAATAGCAAAGAGAAACCAAAACTTAAGAATACAATATACACTACAAACAGTGGACTTTCTTCCAAGAATCCAAGCCTGCTTCTGTATTAGAAAATCTAATAATACAATAGGTATAAGAAGAAAAATCACGTTTATCTTGAGAGATACTAGAAAACCTTTGGCAAAATTCAACACTCATTCCTGATAAAAACATTGAATAAAAAGTAGGGCTTGCTGCATATTTTCTTTTTTTTTTTTTTTTTTTTTAAAGATTTTTTTATTTATTTGACAGAGAGAAACACAGCTAGAGAGGGAACACAAGCAGGGGGAGTGAGAGAGGGAGAAGCAGGCTTCCTGCTGAGCAGGAAGCCCGATGTGGGGCTCGATCCCGGGTCTCCGGGATCATGACCTGGGCCGAAGGCAGTGGCTTAACCAACTGA
>PITA01006415.1:74834-87477 GCA_004023965.1 Spilogale gracilis | reverse complement strand
CTGCATATTTTCTTAAGATGATAAAACATACAACCTTATCCTAAAGCCAGACTCTTCCTTAATGTGGAAACACCAGACTTTCTAAGGTCGAGAATGATACAATCTCAACGCTTGGAACTAAGAACTGGAAAAGTTGGAATAAAGCTTTCGCTACTTGCAGAGATGTGACAGAACACCTGGAAAACCCTAGGGCATCAACAATGAGACTCGAAAAATATGAAAATTCAGTATGGTAGCAGGTATAAAGTTAAAACACAAAAATCAGTAGCTTTCACACACAAATAACCAGTTCCAGCAGCACTATCCAACAGCAGAAATATGATGCGAGCCACAGACATAATTTACGATTTTCTGGTAGCTACATTAAAAAATAAAAAATAGGGAAAATTAATTTTAGTAATATATACTTCAATTAAAATAGCCCAAATATGATCATTTCCATATGTTAACCAGTAAAAAATTCATATTGAGATATTTTACATTTTTTCTTCATAAAAGGTTTTTCAAAATCTAGTGTATGTCTGCACTCCAAGACCCCTCAATCTGGAGCGGCCGTATTTCCAGCACTCAGCGGTGACACGCGACTAGTGGCTCGCGTACCGCCAGCTCAGAGCTCGAGGACGTAATGGTAGTGAGTACCCCAATGAAACTAAACACAAGAGAGCTCAAATACTTAGCAATACGTTCAATAAGAAATGTGAGAAATCTATCAGAGAAAATGTAAAATATTCCTGTAAGTCACAAAAGTAGACTTGAATAGAGAAACACTGCTGTTTCTGGAAAGGACAATCAACATAAAGACATCAATTCCCCCTAAATCAATCTGTAAATGTAACACAACCCCAACAGAGATCACTAAAGGGCTTTCTGGCTCCAGCACGTGGACGCTCACGTCCCTACGGAAGCACCGACAGGCCAGAGCACCCGGGCGGCGGTGGCAACGACCGGGAGGAGGGGCCTCACGGAGACGCACGGGGCACCTGACGGAACTCACGGTGCAGGATGGCACATGAAGAAGCAGGAAAAGTTCTCTCCTGTGCGGCCTCAAGGACACAGGGGAACTGAGTGCGGCACAGAGGGGGCGCGCTGAGTCACGGGGGTAAGACGGATTTTTAGGGACCGGTGCTGGGCCAGTGGGCTATCCATTTAAGAAGAGAGGTGGTACCCCAGGGGAAAACGGGAAAGGCGGAACTCCATAAATGCTAGTGTTAGACTAACGCTTTCTGACCATCATTAAAAATCCAGAGGCACTAAAAGATCAATGAAATGACTATACAAAGACTGAAAAAGAAAACCTCTCCATGACTGGGAAGCATCATGGACACAGTCCACAGGGTAACTGCAGCCTGGGTTGCAGGTAGAAGGCCAATTAATACTCCAAATATATGAAAGTCTCTTCAGAGTGCAAGGAAAAAGACCAAAAACCAAATTCAAAAACAGGAAAAAAAATATGAATAGAAAACTCACAAAAAAGAGACAACATTCCTTAAAAACATGACCTCACTGTAATTAGATGAAAATGCAAATGAAAGCTACACTGGGGACTGATGTCCCCTTCAGTCTTTTTTTTTTTTTTTTTTTTAAAGATTTTATTTATTTGACAGAGAGAAGCACAGCGAGAGACGGAACACAAGCAGGGGGAGCGAGAGAGGGAGAAGCAGGCTTCCCTGCTGAGCAGGGAGCCCAACTTGGGGCTCAATCCCGGGTCTCCGGGATCATGACCTGAGCCGAAGGCAGTCGCTCAACCAACTGAGCCACCCAGGCGCCCCAATGTCCCCTTCAGTCTTGACTGACAAGACTGTCAGTGCCAGGTCTTTGCCTTCTGACCCGGCCCTCCAGGGCTCCCCGCGGTCCCGACCCCGGCCCTCCAGGGCTCCCCGAGGCCCCGACCCCAGCCCGACCCCGGCCCTCCAGGGCTCCCCCAGGCCCCGACCCCAGCCTGACCCCGGCCCTCCAGGGCTCCCCCAGGCCCCGGCCCGACCCCGGCCCTCCAGGGCTCCCCCAGGCCCCGACCCCGGCCCGACCCCGGCCCTCCAGGGCTCCCTGCGGTCCCGACGCCAACCCTCCACCTCCACAGCACCCCCACCCAAAACACACAATCTGCATCTGATCATGAAGAAACGGCATACAAAACCAAACTGAAATTATCCCAAATTAATAAGTTATTCTAAAAAAGAAGAGACCGACTCTTTAGAAAGTCAAGGTCCAAGAAGCTGACGAACCGACTCACTCACGGACATCCAGGACATGTGGCCCGTGACCTGGACCCTGTGTCCGGAGCTGGGGCGACAGCAGGAAGGGCCGCGGCCACACCACACTACAGCGCAGGCCCTGGCTTCTTGACCCTGATAACTGTATCTGCGATCTCGTAAGAGACTACCCTTGTTTTGAGGAGATATACAGTGAAGTATTCAAGGGAAAAGGGGCTTCGTGTCTGAAATTATTCTCCTTTGGTTCAGAGAAACAGTAAAAGAGGGAGAAAGAGAAAGAGAAAGCAGACACGGGAACACAGTGAGTTGGGGGAATTCTTTCTGAGTAAAGGGCAACTCAACACAACAACAGCCCTCCGTGTCTCCCTGCTGTGGCCAAGCCACAGGAAGCCCGAAGCCAGGAGACACGAGGCAGCGTGCCACGGAGGGGGGCTGGCCACACACAAACACACCCCTCGCCCCCGGCCCCTGGTTTACCGATTGAACTGCTGACTCTGTCTCCCTTCTTCTTCCTATTCTTCTTGCTCCTGCCCTTGGGCTGGGGGGAGTCCGCCGGCACCAGTTTGCTGTCCTGAGGGTGCTCGCTGAGGGAGGCAGGCTCCGGGGGGGCCGGGTTCAACCGTTCCTCCTTGATGTGGTTCAGCTGCTTTTTGTTATTGTTGTTACTGTTCACTTTTCTCTCCTCCCTTTTCTGCTCCGCCAGGGAAGCGAGGTCAAGCCCTTTCACCTTCGACTCCGTCTGGGGCCGGGGTCTGGGCTGGCCCTCTGCGGCTCTGGGGGGCTCAGCCGGCTTCCTTGCCGGCTCGCTGCTGGCCTTGCTGGTCTGCTTGAGCTTCTGCTTGCTGGTCCCCTCCTTGTGGTGATGCATGATGTCAAGGAGAAAAGACAGCGGCTCCTGCTGCTGCTTCACACTGACCTCCTTTGGGAGCAAGAGCTTGGAGTCTCTGGGGTCCCTGGGGCTGGCAGCGTCCCCGTCAGCCCCTGGCCCCGGCCTGGGCTCCGCGTGGTCCCCGTGTCTGGCAGGAGAGTGAGATGAGGTTTCTGGCTCTCCCATCTGCTCTAGGGAGCCATTGTGCATGTTTTCAGAGTTAGGTACAGACTCTATTGCTGCCTGCAAGTTTCTAGCCAGCATGTCCAACTTGGGACAGTCTTTACTTGGCCTCTCCTTCTTCTTCTTCTTCACGGCCCTCAGCTTCTGAAGCTCTTGAAGCCGCTGCAACTCCTCCTCCTCCTCCTGTCGCCTCTGCTCCTCACGGAGGTGCAGGTGTTCCCGGGCCCTGGCCTCTGCTTCTAGGCGAGCTTTCTCCTCCAGCTGCCGCGGGACAAGAGGAGGCCATTTCAGACAACGTTAAGTGTTCTTACATTAACACGTTTAAACAAAACAAAACAAAAATCTTAAAAACAAATCATATAATAATATAACCCAGGAAACAGGTTAGAATAAGCCAAATAGCTCAGAACATACCTTACCCAAATTATTTTACTCCCCAGAATTATTAGATTCAGTATTTCTACTCAAGTACACACTTATTACTTTATTCGTTGGGGGGGCGTTCGCCGCTTAACAGAATCTTCCTTACAGCGCTGGCCCTAGTGGCTAGGCACTTCTTTAAAACAAGGTCGGGGTGCTGGGTGGCTCAGTCAGCTCAGCATCTGACTCTTGACCTCAGCTCAGGTCTCAATCTCACAGTAGTGAGTTCAAGCCCCGCACAAGGCTCCGCGCTGGGTGTGGAGCCTGCTTAAACAATAAAATATACATTAAATAAAGCAAGGTCAAAGCGGCCGCCGTGTGAGCCTCCCGTTCCCGGGTGGCGGCTGGGTGAGGTGACCGGCCCGGCCGGCGGGGCCTTCATGGGCACATCAATAGGACGGGTCAAAAGTTGTGTACTGAAAACCCGAAAGTCCTTTGTCCCAGCAGCAGACACCGAGCTCCCACCGTCTGTCCCCCAGCATGACAGAGCCAGCGGCACCCTAACACGCCCCACGGCACACGGCCGACAGACACCGGCTCCTTCCGCCCTCTGGCTTGGCAGGGAGCGAGTTTTCAGTCAAGTGAAGACTGGACTTCACCGGTGACACCTATCCTAGGAGCGTCCACGGAAACTCTTCCTCTTGCTTAGAAAACAGATGAAGGCTGTACAGAGCGTGTGACTCCTTGCGTCCCTGAGCTCCTGCAATAAAAGACTTTGGCAAATACATTTTGCGTTTAAAAGTCCTTCCAGGTTTCGGTGATTTTTCACAACACTCCAGTAGGCCACATCTGACAAAGACAAGTGTTGTTTTGAAGAACTTAAATATAAACTCATGTCAAAAATTTAACGGCAGATGTAAAAATTTAACTCAACGATTCAAGTAGACTTATTTAAAATGCTTGTTTCGTGTGCTCAGAGTGAAGCCCTGGAGGCAGCTCCCGAGCGGCCCCCGTGGCCGGTGGCCGGACTCCAGTGAGCAGTGCCCCCCGGCACAGGTCGGAAGCAAGCCCGGCCCGGGACAGAAGCTAGAGGGAGCCCACAAGCAGATATGTGGTGCCTTCCTTTCAACAACCAGCCCATCACCCAGACGCTCTACAGACATGGGGAGCAGGGTACTGAGCACACAGGGTGAGTGGGCCCTGACCTGACACCCGACTGGAGAACAGGTCTCATTGCCGCACTCGACTGGGGCCGGGCCAAGCCCCATCTCCTCAAAGCCCACGAACTGGACCTTGATTAGGACTACGAGGTACAAGCAGGGCTCCTGGCAGGCGATTCCATCACAACAGTCTCTGCGTCACAAGCCGCTAAAGGCAGAGGCACCGTCCCCAGCGCGCTCGGGGAGTGTCCTCCCACTCTGTCTCCGCTGGCCTTGCAGGGGCCTTGCCTCTTCCCCAAGCCACCCGTCCTGCCAGCACAGGCCCTGGCACCCTTGCAGGGTGCCCCTCCGTGTGCGGCCTGGCTCTTTAGGAAGCTACAACCTGGACGGCCGCAGCACGGCGCAGCCCTGCGGTGCTGAGGCACTCCCAGAGAGCAGTCGCCATCGGTCCCGTCACTTGGAGCTGGAACAGGAAGTGAAGGCGCCGTGTCTCACTTGCTAGCGGGCAGCCTGTGCGCCACGTCTGCTGCTGGGTCAACCTGTCTCGTTCTGGCAGATGCCTGCTCCTGTGCAACCCACGTCCTAGGGAGGCGCCCGGGGCCACCCGCAGTGGCTGTCCACCTTACTCTTGGACCCCTGACACCAGTGCCCTGAGCCTGCCGTCCTCTGCCAGCGGGGGACAACCAGCAGGGGATGGGGAGCACTCAGACTATGTTCTAAGGATGTTGCTGTGGCAAAGGCGCTGTCCCAGCCTCGTGTCAAAGTAACTTCTTTACCCACAGTCTCAAAAGCCCACAGTGGCCCTCTTCTCACTGCCAGAGGCTCTGTCCTCAACCCCCCTGGGAGAGAGGCCGAGGGCCGGCCGTGGCTGCCCACATGGGGCACAGGGACCCAAAAGCTTGTTTTAGATTCATCAATGAACCCATGACACACAAGGGGAAGCCGTGTCCGAAAACACACCCTGGGGCTTCTGCCCAGCTCCGCTCAGGCCGCCGAGCCAGAGACACTCGGGGGCCCCCGTGGCAGCGGTGCGGGCACGCGGGTTACCTTCCGCTGCTTGTGTCTGGCTCGCTTGGCGGCTCGAGTGCTGCTCACGGGCTTGGTCTCTGAGCTGTTGATGAACTGCAGCAGGTCCTCCACCCTCCGGTGGTCAACCACGCTCTCTCTGTCCGACAGCTGGTCCGCCTTCTTGGGCTGCTCCTCTTTCCTCTTGGTCAGCCGCAAACGCAGCTTCTCCCTCATCTCTGCGTAATTTCTACTTGTCGGCGCGGCCGGAGGCTACGGCAGTTAAAGGAGAGCGTGGCTGAATGAAGCTTCAAGTTTTAATGATGCTAAACATTGCAAATTTCAGAATATAGCTCTAAAATGAAAGTTTTTTAAATTACTCTGGTAATACAAGTTCATGATGAAAAATAAGGATGGTAACCAAGCGGCAACTACAAGGAAAACCTGTCCCCGCCTGACCTGAAGGTCATTTCTGGCAGCGACGCCTCAACCTTCACACGCACGTGAGAACCGTGGTAAAGCAGACAACTGTGCACACATATGGACATTTTTAAACCAGAAAAGAAAAACAAAAATCACACATACCAATTAATCCACCTCTTATACAACACAGTGTGACTATCTTTCCGTGTCAGGGAGTGTGTTTGCAGAACCTTTGCAGCCCTTTGCGGGGGTCTCATTCGGCCCCAGAAAGTGGCTCTCAACCCCACCGCCGCCGTGGCTTCCGGGCACTGAACGCGCGTGTGCACACGTTCAGCAAACACAGAAAGAACAAGTAGGGAGAGAGCAACGACCAGCCCCTGCTTTTTCTCCTAGTGCCCCCCGCCCCTCCCCCGGGGCACCATGGCCGCCACCACGACTTGTGGGGACGAACGGTTACAAGTCCCACAGTGCACACCATGCAGCGAGCGCCCCCCACACGGCCGTGCACGGTCTGGACCCAATGACTCCCACGGCTGGCTGAGCAGGAGGGCCCTAGCTCCCAAGGAAATGCACAAACACAGTCACGAAGTCCTTACAGGTAGATCTTTCCTTACTTCTTCAGGGTAAGTACAACCTAGAAAGAGAACCACGGTTTCGGACCACACCCTGACTTTAAGCGCACCACAGCCGAAGCCGGACACACAGTATGGCCACACCGCGGCTCCCGCCCGGCGCCCCCTGGGGCACTTACCCCGCCGTGCCCGAAGAACTCACAGTAGCAGCAGTCACAGTACTTGCCCTCCTTCTGGTTGGTGGAGGTGGAGGTGCTGGAGCTGTGCTCGGAGCAGCTGTCCTCGTCGGCGCTCTCGTCGCCGTCGTCCTGCTGTGGGTCATACACGCCGTTCTCACAGCGGTGCCCCTCACAGTCGGGGTCACTGCAAAACCACACACGGGCGGGTTATCCGCCGCCACCCGCCACCGGGAGTCCCGCAGGGCGCCCCGAGCCTCTGCACTGTCCCTCCCGCCTCCACTTCACGGCTTCCAACAGCAAATCCAAAGGTGATGAAAACCGTCTTTTTAAAGCCGTTGAATGCTCGTACTGTTCTTCCCTCAACGTGTAAGAGACACGACTTAACCAACGCCCCGCGCCCCCCAGCAGCCAGCGGCCAGGCGGCCGGCCCGAGGCTCACCTGCAGACGCTGGGGGGCGCGCTGACGGAGCCGTCCGTGGCGGGCGGCGGGGGCGCCCCCGGAGCAGGACAGAAGCTCTTGCGCGGCTCCACAAAGCCGGGGGCCGGCGCGGCGGCGCTGGGGAAGGCCGGGGCCGCGAGGGCGGCGAGGTGCGGCGGGGCGCCCGGGGCCAGGGCGGGCAGCGGCGCCAGGCCCGTGGGGCTGTTCCTCGGGGCGGCCGGCACCGCGTGCCGGTGGTCCTCCTTGTTGACGCCGTGGAACACCTCACCTGCGTGCCGAGACGCAGAAGGGAAACTGAGGGCGGCGGCCCCGACTCAGCCTCTCTTCACTAAAGCTTCCTCTGCCTCTTCGCGCGGAGCTCCGAAGGGACGGCCCCGAGAATCCCCGAACACGCCTCGCACCTGGGCGCACGGCTGTTCAACACTCGCGCCTATTTCTCTCACACACTTTCCTGGCCTAACTCCTGGAGGCAGGGCTCACCCGAAGCAACTCAGCACGAGCCCCGGGGGGCACGACAGGTCCCCGTGTAAGCGCATCTGGGACGCGTGCCGGCCACGTGCAGCCCCATCCCGTCTCCCGCAGCTTCCCCCCAACGCGGCCTCCTCTCCCCGCGTTTCCTGCAGCAATGCTGTCAGTTTCTCAGCTGGACAGCTGCCCCCCCAGTCTGGGCTCACAGTGTCACGTCAGAGTCCGCAAAGACGTTTCAGGGCCCCGACTCCTGCGAAGGGTACGGATCCTTCCCGCGTGCCTGCACGAGAAGCCCCTTGCGGGAGTCTGCTCCGTGGCGGCGCGGCCACCTCGGATCCGCGTGCAGGGGCGAGGCTGCTCGCAGACAAGGACATCGCGTTCCCCAGATGGATATCCACTGTTCTTAACCACCACTGGGGACGCCCACCTCGATCAGCTCTTCCGAGCTGGAGCAGCTTCCCCGACCCCTCTCCTTTCTCAGCCCCTGGGGGATTCCTGAGCAGGTGTGCTATCGTCCATCCCATTATTCATCATTCTTTCGGATGCTCCGACTGTCCCGACTGCGGCGAGTGAGTGCCAAGAGCCACGTCCCTTGCACGCCGCCCCGGGCCGGCCAGCAGCCCCCTCGGCGCACTCTCCACCAGCCCTCTGCTTTCAGAGGACTAAGGATTCCTTCACGTGCCCAGACAGCAGTGACCTCTTCCTCTTACAAAGCAGCAGATACCGAGAGAGAGGCAAGCCAGTGTGGCAACGCCCGAGAGGAGGCTGAAACTGGGGTCCGACTCCCAGAAGACAGTGCTGTCTGCGTGTGAGCATTCTCCAGTGTTGACTGCACCGGGCCTCTGGCAATCACAGAGATGCCGAGCCGCCCCACGGGTCCCCGCGAGCTGGCGGGCCTTACCTATGGAAGGAGGCCGCTTGGACGACACTTTGAACTGGCTGTTGCTAGACTGCACCGTGGTGGCTGTGCAGGACACGGAGGACGTGGCCGACGACGTGGCCATCACGACTTTGTTTGCTTCCATGAAAGCATCTTGGAAATTGTACAAGCATTTCTTTTTTGCAGTGTTTTTTTTCTCCTTGCTCTCGGAAACTGCAGGCGTTTCACCACTAGATGGAGGCGGAAGGTCTTCGGGTCTCGTTTCTGAGAGTGTTGGTCCTAGTATGTCACTCCCTTCAGAGAAGAATGAGAGAAGTAGGCTTCTAGAAATGTCTCTAAAACCTAAGGGACACCTGCTGACTGAGCTCCTAACACTGGGGCCACTACCGAAGCCGGGACTTCAGTGGGAGGATGCTAGTCATCCCCCTCTTGGCCCATACCCCTCAGCCTGCTTCTCTTCACAAAAGAAAAAGGTGTTGAGCACCAACCATGTGCCAATCCCTAATGCTAGGTGCTTTCCCAAAGTTATTTTATTTATTGTCTTAAAGCTACTTTCTGAGCTTGGTACTATTAGTACCATCCTAAAGATGGAGAAACTGAGGCTCAGAGAGGCTAAGCAACTTGCCCAAGGTCACACAGCTAGAAACTCCTTCCGAGCACAGATGTCAAGTGCAGCTTGCTTCTCTGAGCACATGCAGGGTCTGGGTGTGGGGCCACCATGGGCTCTAACCTTGTGAAGACAGAGATAAGGGTGCGACCAGCCCCTCCTCAGGGGCACCTTTCCCTGCGCCTGAAATGATAGCTGTGCCCAGGCAGCCGAGAGCCGGGAGGAATGAGCTTGCTGGAGGGGACAGACCCCTTGTGAGGTCAGGGCCACACCAGCAAAGGAACCTAAGTCACAGCATGAGGTGGGCGGTGGCAGGGCGGCAAGGCCCCTGCGAGCACCATGGGCCGGACACTGAGGCCCGGGGACCAGAGGCTCCGCAGCACTGGGGCATGGGGAGATCTGCTGAGCTCAAGGCCCCGGACAGCCCGTCGTGCTGGAAGCAGCCACAGGTGCCAGCGCCTTGCTCTGCTCCGTCTGGGCAGCGGGACTTGGCTGGTGGTGGACGTGGGTGGCTGGGGCAGCAGGGCAAGGCTGAGAGGCCTCCCAGGGGCAGTGGAGGCGGGGGACCCGACTAGCCTGGGGCTTCTACTGGGGGCACGGTAACAGAGACAGCAATCCGCCCAGCTCAGGTCATTTTAAACCTTTAAGAAAGTTTTAACAAGTTCCTTACCAGAAATTGTATCTGGCAAGAACGCGCCAGGGTTCCAGTTCTTATCATTCATCACTTCTGAGCCCCAGAGACTTATGAATTTAGAGCTATTCCAGTCTGGAGTAGTCCCAAAACAGCTTGGATAAATATGGTCTTGAAGAGATGCATTGAACACCTGATGCTTATTTGTGTGATTCTGAACAGGTGCTGGCGGTAAAGCCTACAAAAAAAAGTGTTCTCATCACATCCCAAAATCCATACTCTGCTTACCTCTACAGTGAAACCACAGACAGACAAGCCAGGACTGGAAGCCCGGCGAGGCCAGGCTCGCTGCGGGCAGGCGTCGGCGGAGCGTGGGCGTGCTCGGCGGGCACCTACCCAAGCCGACTGCAGGCCACTCAGCAGTTGGCAGCAGCCCTCCCTCGCCTGCCGGTCACTCCCAGGGCTTCACCTCGACATTCTAAGGATCACTGCTAACAAGTCAACTTTGGAATCCTAACAAAAAACAGTAAGGCTCTTAAACAGTCTCACACCTGGGCCAAGCGCCATGCACGTCTGAGGAAGCACGGATTTGACCGGAGCCTGGGAGCAGCGCCTGGCCCTGCCGGGCTGGACTGCAGTCTGAAGGCCCCGAGGGAGGGCGGCTGGGTCCACACACTGGCTGAGTGACGCCACTGGCTGCTCCCTGCACACCGCAGGCATCCTTGGGCCCTCCCTCCTCTTGGCCCACACCCCCCGGCCCCAGCCTTCACCACGGGAGCTGACGGTCCTCATGGCTCATGCCTGGCCTCCTTCCAGTCCTTTCCCTCACAGCAGCCAGAGTGCGCTTTTATGACGATGAGAGGGAGTCACTCCCTTGCTAAGGACGCACGGGTGTCTTCCCACTGCTCCTAAGATGGAACTGAAAGTCTTTCACATGGCCTGGCCTATCCCTGTCCCTCCTGTTCCCCGACTCCTGGACACACAGGCCTTCCCTTGGTCCTCAAATCCACGCTCCTTCTTGACCCTTGCTGAACACAGTTTCCAGAACACCTTAACCCTGGGCACAGCCTTGCTGACTCACATTCACCCTTCGGGCTTCAGCCGAAACGTCCCCGCCCCACGACGTCATCCCTGCCTCCTGCCTTCCACCCAGCACCCAAACCAAGGTGGGCCTTCCCGTTCAACACACCTACAATCCACCATTTCCCCCTTAGCACTTAGCACAGTTATAATTCAAGACTCTATGGTCACCCGCTGGCTTAATATCTGCCTTCCCTCGACCGCGTCCTGCTCTGCTGCCCCCAGCACCTTGCTGATGCGGGCGCACAGCCTGCCCTCCCCGCAGCACCCACCGGGACAGGCCCCATCCAGAGAAGCTACAGGTCTGGCATGGGGAACAGCACCTGGGAATCTCACCCCTGGGGACACAAAACTGGGCCCTGAGTGCTGCAACGTCAAGTGGGAGGGTTTGAGGAGGGCTCCCAAGAGCAGAACCCCACCAGGCTGGTGGGGCAGAGGGCAAGGAGGAAGGGGGATGGCGCCATGGACGAGTGCGCCACAGCCAGACTGGCCGCAGGGCCCGAATCAGAGCCTCAACAGGGGGAGTCCGGCCCAGGAAGCAGTCAGCCAGGGCCTCAGACGAGGAGGCAGTGGCAGGGGAGACAAGGGGTTCCAGGGCCATCGGGACAATTGCTGGGGCTATCGGAGCAGGAGCCTGACACCCCGGTCCCCAAGAGGTTTGGCCGGTGACAAAGCCGGACGTGAACACCCTCCTGTTCTCAGCCTTTGGGACGCACAGCCGAACGGGTTTGGGCACCAGCTCCCCCTTTTACTAGCTGTGTGACCTCACGCAAATTACTCAATCTTTTTGTGCTTTAGTTTCCTCATCGGTAATCTGGAAATGCCTGCCTCCAGGGGTTGTGGTGAGAATTAGACCGCACAGCGGGTTCAAGTGTGCAGCACAGCGAGGCCTGAGGGCACTGTCGCCACTTGGTAGGACTGGCCCTGGACCCAGAGCGGCCTCAGCCCGCCCCGCCCACCCTGGGTGCAGACACAAGTGGGGGCCCCTCCGCTCGGGCAGCTCAGCGCACTTGCTGGCCTCGTGGGTTCCGGGGAGCGTGAGAATGGTGTGGCCACGCAAGCTATGAAATGGGAGAAACAGGTCTGCGCGCCCAGGATCGAGGCAGGAGCCTGACCCAGAGTTTTCGGCAGGGGAGCCCCGGGGCAAAGAGTGAGGAAACCGAGAACACCGTATTTCCACAGACACCAGTTTCCACAAGGTAGTGATGAATGAAGGAGAAAGAATCGACGGGAAGTGACAACGAAGCCGAGGGAGGTTTCTCAGGGTCGAAGAGCTGCTGCTGAGGGGCAGCGGCCAGCACAGCCCAGGCCAGGGGGCCGGAAGCGCCTCGCCACCTCCCGACGCCCTCCCCACTCCCGGCTGCCAGCCACCCGCCTGCACTGCCGGGCACCTGCCCACGGCCCAGACCCGCCACCGGCCCGCGGCCAGAGAGCTCGCCCCCCCCGCCCCCCCGCAGCCCCCCTCGGTGAGACCACCCCCCGGGCGCTGGCGCGCCCCCCCCTCCCCCCCCCCGCGTGACTTCCTCCTCTGCAAGGCACGGCGCGGCGCCCGGGGGTCTGGCTGGGGCCTGCGAGTGC
>PITA01006415.1:35963-74734 GCA_004023965.1 Spilogale gracilis | reverse complement strand
TGAATTCAGCGCACCCACTTCTTCAGAAGCCTGCTTCCTGAGCACGGGAGGTCCGGCTGTAGGGCCCCGGGCGCCGACAGGCTGCGCTCCTGCGGACGCCCCCACAAGGCGGCCGGCCGGCTCGGCAGGCCTGTCACCGAGACCGCCCGCGGGCCACGCCGCACAGGTGACTCGGCGTGGCCGCCGTCTCTGAACACGTGGACGGTGCTGTTCACTGAGAACAGATTTATTTCACTATGTACAAATGCACACGGGATCAAGAAAGGTAACTGTGAATGGTTCTCTGCTTTGAGACAAAAGCGATTCATAGGAAAGTACAATTTTTGCTTTAAAGGGGAGCTTGGACGAAGACACTAATAGATGCCTTCCAAACACCTCTAGTCCCCACAGAACCCGCACCCCCCCAATCCCCGATCCCCGTGAGGCGAGCCCAGAGCCATATGGGAGCCGCTCCGCCAGCCCGACTCACCCCGAACTCGCTGAGGGCCAGGACGTGGTGACCATTTCCAACCACTCCTCACGCTCCCAGTGGAGAGCTCAAGTCATTGCTCTTCCTTCGTTACTAGGCCATTTCCAAGAGGGATGAGTGCTTCACAGCTGTTTCCAGACGGAAACAATACGGCCCCCGAAGCGAGAAGCTCTGGAATCCAAACTGGCCCCGCAGTCGCGGCCCTCTGCTCCCGGGCCACGTGGGTCAGTGCCTGGGAAGGTGCCCCGTGAAGGAGCGGGGGCACGGCCTGCCAGCCCCCGTGTGCTCTGCCCTCTGGGGCTGTGCGGTCCCCCTGTGCTTGGGCTCTGTCTAGGAATGGGGACACAGCATTCTAGATCCCAGAGAAATGTCACCACACACCTCTGTAACACGGTGCTGGGCCCTGGAGAAAGCTAGAGCAACCTTTCCCAGAACTGACCATGGTGAGGAGAAACAGGGCCAGCTGGAGGCGGAGGGCAGGTGCACACACCACTGTCACAGCGATGGGGGCAGATCCGTGGTCCCATGGGAGGCAGGCGAGCTGGAGACTGTCAGGAGGAGCTCGAGGCCCCAGGTGGCCCAGCACCACCCCAGCACCCCAGCTCCTACTTCTCAGGGCCTTGTGGTTCTCACAGACTAAGTTGAACAAAATATGACCTTGTGAAAAATTACTGTACAGCCAAGGAAACACGCACAGGAGCAACAACCAAAAAAACCCCAGATTCAGATCCTCAAGGTTTCATTCAAACCGAGAACTATGTGTAAAATCCTTAAAGAAAGAAAAGACGAAAGAAAATGTGATCAGGGAACAAGAGAACTCAAAAAGTTGCTAATATACATTAAGAATAAATTAAGCCTACAATTAAGAATCACAGCTGGAATTAAAAAGTCAAACTTAAGTGGTGGGTGAGACACATCAGAGTCGCTTAACTGGAGGGCTGAGGCAAAGGGGCTGCCCGGATAGACTGAGGGGAACGGGGTGGGAGGCAGGCCTGGGGCGCAGAGCAGGTTGGGCAGGGGGCTGTGAGCATACAGCGTCACAGCAGACGAGGGCCCTGAAGACAAAAGGGCTCAGCGGCATCAGCCAGGGAATAAAATGATGAAGTCGACAAGGGCTCCAACTGAAAAAGCATCAGTGGGGGCGCCAGGACTGTGGGATCAGGCCTCCCACTGGGCTCTGCACTCAGGGGAGGCTGCTTGGGATGCTTTCTCCCTCACCCCTCCCCTGCTCGCTCTCTAAAATGAATAAAATCTTTAGAAACCAGCATACAATGTGCAAGAACAAATAGGTGTGTGGGCAGTGAGATGGCCTTTCTAAGAACGAAGAAAGCTAGGGATAAAAACACTGTATAAGAGAAACGAAGAGTGCTTCTGAGGAACTGATCATGAGTGGATGGGGCTCAGCGAAGGAAAGAATCAGTGAACATCAAGATAGGTCAGTAGGAACTCCTTAAACTGAACTACAAAGAGAAACGAGAATTAAAAAACCAAAACAAAAAACCCCACCCAAACTAAAAGACCACCACCGCGGGAACAAAGAGAATACATAATGACTAATTTCAGAAGATGTTAGCGGGAACTAGAACACCAGAAGGAGAAGAAGGAGAAAAGAAAGCAACAGTACCTGAAGGAATACTGGCTGAGAACATTCCAAGATCAGTGACAGACACCAAAGTCCCGAGCAGGATCAAGACACTCAGGAAACAGCAAGTGGTCAAAACAAAACCAAACCAAAACCAAAACACTCCCAAATCCACACCCAGGCATTTCATTAAAAAAGAAAGGGGCAGGGCGCCTGGGTGGCTCAAAGGTATAGGCCTCTGCCTTCGGCTCAGGTCGTGATCTCAGGGTCCTGGGATCGAGTCCCACATCGGGCTCCCTCCTTGGCAGGGAGCCTGCTTCCCTCTCTTTCTCTGCCTGCTTCTCTGCCTATTTGTGATCTCTCTCTCTCTCTATGTCAAATAAATAAATAAAGTCTTAAAAAAAAAAAGAAGAAAGTATTTCCTTTAAAAAAAAAGAAAAAAGAAAGGGGCAGGGCAGAGCCTGGAAAGCAGCCCTGGGGAAAGGGGGAAGGGAGGGGAGCCCTGCACCTCTAGAACAAGGAGGAGAAGGGGGCTGGGGAAGGGAGGGAGCCCTGTACCTCTAGAACAAGACAAAAGAGGGCTGGGAAGGGAGGGAGCCCTGTACCTCTAGGACAAGGAAGAGATGGGGGCTGGGGAAGGGAGGGGAGCCCTGTACCTCTAGAACAAGGAGGAGAAGGGGGCTGGGGAAGGGAGGGGAAGTCCTGTACCTCTAGAACAAGGAGGGGAAACACAGAGAACATCTGGTCAGAAACCATGCAACAGAGCAGAGCAGAGCAGGGCGAAATTTGTTTATAGTATTGAAAGAAAACAGAAAACCCACCAACCTAGAATTCTGCATCCAGTGAAACTACCCTTCAAAGGTGAAGGAGAAAGAAAGACCTCCTCAGAGAAACACACATTGAGGGAACTCATGGCCAGCAGGCCTGCCCTGCAAGAAAGCGTGGGTATATTTTCTTTAGGCAGTGGAAAAATGATGGAGGTCAGAAACCTGGACCTACATGGGAAAAGAAAGGGCGATGGGGAAGGAATAGATGCGAGTGAAATGAATTTATTCCTGCCTACTTCCCGATGTAAAGGTACCTGTGTGTGGGGTATGAGCAGTGACGACGCACCGGGGCCACTAACGAACAGAAACGTGACAGCAGCAGCTGCGTCCCAGGTGACGGGAGGGAGGGATCGGGAATTCTCGGGGAAGAGGTGCCTACACCGACGGGAAACAGGACAGCATCATCTGAAGGGGACTCAGATTACTTAAAATGTATATTCTAATGCAACTGCTGTTTTTAAAGCAGAACCAATATGCTACAGGCAGGAAATAAAACAGAATCAGAAAACGCTTAATTAAAAGTAGAGATGGCAGAATAAGGAAGCCTCTGGTTATGAACAGAAAAGCAAAACGAGGTGACTATTCACCCAAACACATCAAAAATCACTTTAAATGTGTCCAGTCTAAATACACAAATGAAAAGACAGAGATTAAGGTATATTAAAAAAAAACAAGCCCCACCTAGAGGCGTCGACAAGAAATCTACTGGGAGCATAGAGACCCCTTAAGTTAAAAGGAAAGCGAAGGAGACAGAGATGCGATGTGAGTGCTGATGAGGAGCCAGAGCAGCTGTGCTGACTCCAGACCCGCAGACCTCAGAGCAGGAAGGATATTGGGGATTAAGAAGGGCATTCCGTAATGATAAAAGGCTCAACTTCCCAGGAACACAGAACAATCCTAAATACATAAGCACCGAACAACGTGGTGCCAAACTCCGTGAGACGAGAACGGACAGGGCTGTGGGGGGAGGAGAGTCGGCTGTGGACGCTGGAGGCACCGACACCCCCCTGCCTGGAGTGGGCAGGACCAGCAACAGGTTGGGATGGACATCGCTGACCTCAGCAGCGCCGTCGGTCACCTGCACACGACGTCCAGAGCCTGCTCATCCAGTGACACAGATTATGCACGTTCTCAAGCTCCCCTGCAGCACGGACCGACACAGGCCACGTGCCGGCCACAAAACACTCCTGAGCACATTCAAAAGAACGAAAGTCGCACAATATCTGCTCTCAGACCACAGAGAAATTAAAGCAGAAATCAGTAACCAAAAGACAGCTGGGAAATTCTCAAATATTTGCAAATAACATTCCTTGCCATACAGTTTTAATTTTTGTCTAGAATTTCATTACTGTATCTTTCTCCTATCCAAGTTATTAACTTACAAATAACTTGTATCTCAACATCTAAATTAAATGTATCACTGGTACAGAGACATTTGAAAACAAAACCCGTCTTCGAGTTATTCTCTAGGTTCAAAAAAAACTTTTTCAGGGCGCCTGGGGGACTCAGTCATTAGGCATTTGCCTGCGGCTCAGGTCATGATCCCGGGGTCCTAGGATCGAGCCCCGCTCTGGGCTCCCTGCTTGGCGGGAAGCCTGCTTCTCCCTCTCCCACTCCCCCTACCTGTGTTTCTTCTCTCGCTGTGTTTCTGTCAAATAAATACATAAAATTAAAAAAATTTTTTTCCCCTATACTACTCATCCCAAGCATTTTAAGTACTAAGTATTTATCCACAATGGCCAGAGTATGAATTACAAGAATTACAACTACAATAACATCAAGTCCTACCGGCGACAAACGCCGCCTCACTGGAGCAGAAGGCCCTGAAGGCCCAGAGAACACGAACACGGTGTGGCTGCTCTCCGCCGTCAGCGCCCGGCCGGTCCTCCCAGCCACGCGTGGGGAGCCCACGGGACACGCCCGCTGCCACGGGCACGCGCTCTCTAGCGCCCCCGTGGGGCTGTGAGCACACAAGCACTCAGCATGCACCCGAGCGGAATGAACTCAAGTAACACGAAAGGATTTGGGAAGACGTGGCAAGTGACAGAGCAAGCTTGTCTAGGAAACACTTTTATACCAGATTCAAATGAAGTACTTTGCCAAGTGCATCTCATTTTTCTAAATAAACGAGGCATCTAGCTAGTGTATCTTCAATGCATCAGTGGGGGTACCCAGGGGGCTCGGTGGTTAAGCGCCTCAGGTCATGATCCCAGCGTCCTGGGATCAAGTCCCAAGTTGGGCTCCCTGCTCAGCAGAGAGTCTGCTTCTCCCTCTGCTCGTCCTCCCTGCTCGTGCTCGCTCTCTTTCTCTTGCAAAAATAAATAAATAAAATCCTGAATTTATATATAAATAAAATAAAATAAAAGCATCTGTGAATAGTCCTGACATCAGTAGCAAAGTGATGGAAATAAAAGCTTACTAGTGTGTCCTCTGCATTGCCTTCCTACCCGTGAATCCTCCCCAACAATCTACTGGATTGAACTTTAGAAGGTATTAAATAAATACATTTTATATACAGATGATACTCCCCCAAAATATTTTTCTTCTCTTTTACCCTTTCATGGACTACCTATACTGTCCTGAGAAAAGGCCAAAAGTCCGGGGTGGGGGGAATCAGTTTTTAACTGGAGTGCCCCAATAGCCTTTTGTAAAGATGTTTAGGAACGGATTCTTGAATAGCAAGACATTATAATGGAACCTTCTCGACTATGTCCTACAGGTGGCTCCCGGGGACTAGAAAGCAGTTGTATTCGGTAAGAACAGAACGGACAGCTTCCCCACCTGTACGTTCACCCAGAAGGAAAGAGGCTACAGAGACAGGCAGGCCGTGAAGACAGCATGGCTTTGAATACACACCGGAAAAAGGCTACTCCAAATCCGTCTACTAATAAAATGATCATTAAATGTCTGAACTGAGTGAAGTTCAACGTAATAAAATTTAAGCATAAATGTGGCAGTTACCAAGCCCTTACTGCAAGAGCACGCCAGACTGATCATACTCTATTCCCCATCAGTGCCTAGAGCCCCCCCCCGCCAGCAAATTAGCAACAAAAGCCCACTGATGGGCCACACACACCCCACTTCCCAGCAGATACCCCTTAGGGAAAGAAAACGTTCACGAAGTCTGAAAAAGCCCCTTCCATCCCATGTCCTCCTCCCTTCTCCCAGTTTAGAATCACTGTCTTAAATAAAAAACCTGTAGAGTTTGGGGGAAAACTAAAAGTTTTACTGCAAAGTCTAAGCTACAAAATATAAGCGTGAGGTTCTCTGAGAACACGTAGAAAGCTCACTCCTTCTCTGAACAGCCTCTGAGCACAGCTGGTCTCGGAGGCCCTTCCCTTTGTGCCGCCAGCCGCCTCCCAGCAGCCTGCCCGGCGCTGCGACCTTCTCTCCCATTACGCTTAGGATTCCTCCTTTAATCATTTCAGACACGACAGAGCCCAGCTGGTGTCAGAGGACTCAGGCTGTACTCACTGCCTTTTTCCCACGCAACATTAAGAAAAAGAGCCAGGCCCCAGGAGGCTGCTGGGGAAGAAAGGGACTGGTGTATGAGGGTGAGCAGGAGAGCCGTGTGTACGGTGCTCCCAAGCACGACCCATTATACCAGCATCATCTGGGAAACTCTTTACATTCCAGTGAATTCTGAAGGAGTAAACCACGACTTCCGTGACTGTTTTTACAACTGTGAAGGTTCAAAATTCTGAGAGCTAAGTGCTCACGGTGAAAGGAGACATGTGCAGACCTTCCTACCAAGAGCAGACTCGGTCCTAGACAAGCTGCCAACGCACGGATTCTTGTTTGGTACAACATGCACCTGTTGTACGATCTTAGCGACAGGTGAGCTTCCCGGCCCTCTCTGCCCTGACTTACCTTACTGTGTGCGAAGGGGGGCGCCGTATACAAGGTGGGGTGGATGAGAGGGCGGGGCAGGTGCGGGACGGTGTGCAGAGGCACGTGGCCGTGGATGTGGGGGTACAGGTGCAGGGCAGGGTGTGTGGGCTTCTCGGGGCTCAGGAACTGGTGGCCCGGCGGAAGGGCCCCCGCGGTCATCGCTGACGCTGTCAGTCCAGAAGCTTCTTGCTTACAGACATGACACTCGCAAGCGTTCGCAGCTTGTTCAGCCTAAAAGGAAAGAAAAAAAAAAAACCCACCTGCTTATTTAGTGACACAAAGACTGGTCTGAATTAGACGCAAGTCAGTCACATTCTGCTGAGCAGGGCTCATGTGGCACCTCGAGCTGCCGAGAGCCTTCCTTGTAAAGTACAGAAGGGACCCCAAGAGCCTGGGACGGAGACGTGTGGAGGGAAGAGACACACGCCTCGCCCCCTGGCTGGGCGTCTGCTGAAGCGGCAGTCACACCCACTGGTGCTGGGCCTGTCTGTGCAGGGACAAGGGCCCTGGCAGGGGTGGCACAGGGGAGAGGGGAGAGAGGAGCCGGGGCCGAGGAGGACAGAGCACTGGTGCAGGCTGGGCTCCCGCGGCTCAGGAGTGGTTCCATCAAGATGCTGCGAGAGAGAGACACCTGAGACGGGACTCAGCGAAGGGGACATAAGCACTGGTTCTTCTTCCTCAAAACGAGGGTAAAACGGAATGCAACTGTCAAAGCAATCATGTGAGGATGTGAAAATCAAC
Source organism: Spilogale gracilis (assembly GCA_004023965.1). Taxonomy (NCBI): domain Eukaryota; kingdom Metazoa; phylum Chordata; class Mammalia; order Carnivora; family Mephitidae; genus Spilogale; species Spilogale gracilis. The sequence goes on along the minus strand of PITA01006415.1, from coordinate 67,224 downwards.
AAAAGGGAAGAAGCAAACCGAGAGGCACTTATTCATGCCAACCTGCTAGAACATCAGGTAGGAGCAGCGGGAGCCTGGCCTTCCCGCCTGGGGTCCTCCCATTCCCGAAAGCCCTTAAAAAACAAACTAAAAAGACCAAAGAATCAACGATAGGTTTAAATGGTACACTAAAAATTTTAAGACAAAAAAAGGGAGTAAAGGAGGAAGAGAGGCACAAAAACCACAAGACCCCTGGAGCAGAGTAGCAGCGGCACACAGCGCCACCGAGGCCCTCCAAACAAAGCACAGAGGCTGATCGACAAGATACAAGCCCAAGAGCCGACTGCAAAGATTCAAAGCCAAATCTTAAATTCAAAGACACAAAGAGGCTGAAATTCAAAGGATGAAAAAATAGATCCCATGCACAGAGTAACCCTCGGGCAGCAGGAGCGACTCTGTGCACATGGGATGAAATACCCCCTCAGATGAGCAAAGCTTGCAGAGAAGCATCTCCCAATGGCAAGAGTTGGCGCAGATCAAGTAGGGGTAACAATCACACACACACACACACGCGCCGCCGACAGCACCGCCCCAGACCCGTGACCCAAAACGCAGCCCATCTGAAAAGGGAACAGAGACTCCAGCACTGGGATGTGAAGGCTTCCGTGTGTCTCTCAGGAATCTTCAGAAGCAGACAGAAAATCAGGAAAGATCCAGAGGGCTGGAACGACGCTGTCAAATTCACCAAACCCCCACTCACAGGACACCCCATCTAACCAGAGCAGAACGCAAATATTTTCAGATATACATACAACGTTACGTAAGCAGACCAGATGTTAGGCCATAAAACAGGTCTCAGTAAATTCAGAAGTTCTAAACTCCATAACCTAAACTTAGATTCAACAAGAAAGGGAAGAACAGGGACGCCTGGGTGGCTCAGTTGGTTGGGCGACTGCCTTCGGCTCGGGTCATGATCCTGGAGTCCCGGGATCGAGTCCCACATCGGGCTCCCTGCTCGGCGGGAAGCCTGCTTCTCCCTCTCTCACTCCCCCTGCTTGTGTTCCCTCTCTGGCTGTGTTTCCCTCTGTCAGATAAATAAAATCTTTAAAAAAAAAAAAAAAGAAAGGGAAGAACAAACCAAACCCAAAGTCAGTGGAAATAATGGAGATTAGAACAGAAATCAATGAAATAAAGAGAAAAACAGTAAATTAAATAAAATCCCCAATTTTTTTGTTTACAGAAATTGGTAATTCTTTAGCCAGACTGAGGGTTTAAAAAAAAAAGAGTAGACAAAATTACTCAAGTAATGAATTAACATCCTGCAGAACTATATCCTGCAGAACTAAAAAAACTGTAAGAGAATATAATAAACAACCTCATGCCATCAAAGGAGACAATGCAAATGAAATGGAGGAATTCCTAAAAAGACAAAAAGATTTTAGAAGAAACAGAAAATCTGAATAAATCTGTAACAAGTAAACAAAATTCGAATTAGTAACTCTAAATCTTCTCACAAGACTAAGGCACATGGAATTTCAATGGGCAAATTTTATCAAGTATTTAAGAAATCTCAACTATAAGGGCGCCTGGGTGGCTCAGTTGGTTAAGTAACTGCCTTGGGCTCAAATCATGTTCCCGGAGTCCTGGGATGGAGCCCTGCATGAGGCTCCGTGCTCAGTAAGGAGTCAGAGCAGGAAAACCCCAAAAGATACACACACAACTAATAGATATACCACAGACCCAGAGAAAATTTCTGCAAATCACACACTTATGACAAGTCTAAAGAAGTGTGATGGCTCCCGAGTAAGAAGGAATGGGAAATGAAAGTTAGACTGAGACCTCAAGGGGCTGCCATTTCTCAGCAGACCGGCCAAACCCCAACATTGTGAGATCATCCTTTTCTAGGGGGCAGGGGAGGCCATCACTGGTGACCAATCCTAGGAACAGACCTACTAATAATGTAGGAAAAACCAGATGTATAAGGTCGCTCAGGGAATAGCACATAGGGAAGACAAAGGGAACCAAAGACAAGTGCCCAACAGTGGGAACTAAAAAGAAACAGTGAATTCCGGTGCGTCCACGTGCTGGTACACAGGGCAGCAGACGAGGACCAGGAAGTGCGCTCTGAACGGAATCAGCCAGGACGTAATGCTGAGTGGAAACGCAAGGGAAGTGAGTGTGTGTTAGTCTAAGGTTTGTCACAGGAAACAGGAAGAATAAATATTAGCATTTGCACAATCACTGGAAGGACACACTAGGTAAGACAGGCTGGTTACCCACTGGGACCAGAACTGGGAGTGGGCAGGTTCTGGGCAGGGCAGAGGGTGAAGGACGCCAGGGCCAGACTCCTCAAGGAAACACCTTTTCCTGTCACCTTTCTTGTTGGAACTGTGGATCTACATTGCCTATTAAGGAAAATAGTTAGCCAAGCACCCCAACCTTCATTTGTTCTTCCTTTCATTCAAGAACTATGTGAGCAGGGCACCTGGGCGGCTCAGGTGCTTAGGCACCTGCCTTCGGCTCAGATTACGGTCCCAGGGTTCTGGGATCGGGTCCCGCATTGGGCTCCCTGTTCAACGGGAAGTCAGCTTGTCCCTCTTGCTCTGTCCCTCCTCACTGCTCAACTGCGTACTCTCACTCTCTCAAACAAATAAATAAAATCTTTAAGAAAAAAAAAAAGGTAAGAACTACATGAGCATCTGTTTATACAACTAGGAGTCCCTCCGAGAAAAGTCATGTCCGGAGGCACTCTCGCCTTTTGTTAACAGAAAAACAGATGTCCACCAGGAAAAGACCTCCCTTACGAAATTTTCTGAAAATTTTGCACTCCACTATTTATTAAAAAAAAAAAAAAAGACAACTCTCCCTTTGCTTCTTTACAGACAAAAAACCCCCCAAAAAACAACAACAAAAACCCCCCTCGCAGCTGTGTGGAGCGAGTCCGGGGTGCTGCAGAACCGAGAGCGCCGGGGGGATTCAAGTGAGAGAGACAAGAAGATGGGGCTGGGAACCATGTTTGCGTATTTTAGCAGCAGGCCTCAGTCCTCTCCAGTTCTTAGAAGCTACTCAAGATAACATAATTTTGCATTCAAAATGCTCATGTTTAGAGAAATATACACAGAGAAAGACACCCTCGGCAAAACATGAAGTCCGAGGAAATGAAATCATACCTGCTGGGTAGGGTAAGACGGGGGCGGACTGTCCACTTTACTTTCCTCTTTCCTGGGACTCCCAGCGCCTCGCGCTCCATCTTGCTTTGGGGCTCCCGGCGGCTCCCCGCTGCTCTCGCCGTCTGCCTCCTCATCGTCAGCCTCGGAAGAGCTACTGCTGGTACTGCTCACCTGAGGGGACTTTAGAAACCGCCTCTGTAATTTATACTTTTCTAAATGGAAGAATGAAACAAACAAGACCCCAGACCACCACTTCACGCCATGTCTTGTCCCTGTGAAGAGGTCGTGCCCGTACCTCGTCCTTGAGAGCCATGTTCTCCCCGCCACCGTTGAGCTCGCTGTGGACTCCGTTCATGCTGGCCACCACTTCGGTGGCATCGTAGTTACTCAGCGGGTAAATGTCAGCAAATTTAGCTGACAACGGCGCAACGTCTTCATCGTCACTACAACTGAGACAGGCAGAGAGTGTCAGCAGGAGGCTGCCCGCCCCGGGGTACAGCGAGGGCACCACCCACGACGCACGGACGCTGCCTTTACGGGCCGTTCTGGTCTGAGCGAGTGTCACACTGCGCACCATGCCTACTCAGTAACATCTCCCAGGAACCTGACCACCGGGGGGAAATGCCTGAAAGATTACCATCTGTGCTATGTAGAAGAATGGAAAACAAAACGCCAAAAGAAGAAAAATATCTGGGAAACGGCCAAAATTTACTCGGATTAATTATTATTACATTTCCAGTCGGCTTGACGAGCCTTGGTGAGCAAGTGTTCGCTGCCATTTTCGAGCCACACAAGTTCTTATTAAAATTAAAGGGGGTACAAAGGGGGCGCCTGGGGGGGCTCAGTTGGTTAAGCGACTGCCTTCGGCTCAGGTCATGATCCCGGAGACCCGGGATCGAGTCCCACATCGGGCTGCCTGCTCGGCGGGAAGCCTGCTTCTCCCTCTCCCGCTCCCCCTGCTTGTGCTCCCTCTCTGGCTGTTTCTCTCTGTCAGATGAATAAATAAAATCTTTAAAAAACCCTTCCGCTGTAGCCAGCTGAGCAGAACTGTAAAGGGCACTGAGGCGACCGAACAGTAAAGAAGCTCCCAGCAAGCCCAGCTGTTGACAAGTCGGTCCTGATCTTAGTTGAGTGCCAGCTTTAGCAAGACATCTAAACGACAGGAAAACAGAAGACTTACTACAAAAAAGTAGGCAAATGTCAAGGCTGCAGCCGATGACGAGCACTTCAGACATGCCGTCTTCCGGTGCATGGAAAGGGCAGGCCCGAGGCCCACACCCGCAGACCGCGCAGGCACAGACCACACGCGCTCGTGCCGCCGCGACCAGAAACGCGCCCGAGTACACCTTCAGCTGCGCGTACAACTAACTTCCAGAAGGAAAGAATCCTATCAACTGGTGACCTTTAGGATTTAGGAGAGTATCCCGAAGTGCTAGACTCGATGTCCTTCCCATTTCAGGAAAAAGAGGGAACACAACATGCCGTAAACCGGTGCTCACCGAGGCTAGCACCCACCAGGTGAAGGCTGCTCAGGTCTCCCGAGGCCCACGGCACCCGAGGTGCTGCAACGTGAGGCCTCAGCCAAACACCCACACTCCTGAAACGTCACCACCAGCACGATTCACAGATGAGGAGGCCAAGGTTCAGACGTGAGGTGATCGAATCATCTGCTCAATGTAATGAAGGCAGGCTTCATCGCCCCCAGGGCCCACGAAAACGAGAGCCCTGCGGTACAGAGACACCAGGTGCACAATTCTCTTTAACCGACTTAGTACTGACACCAGGAAAGAGATAACACAAACCAAAGGCAATGGTGGAGACTTTCAAGTCCTAGCAGCTCATGTTTGGAAGACCGTGATCCCAAGCTACGGAAGGACCGGCGGCCACTCCAGCCCACGGACAAAGGCGCCCACGGCCCACTTCCTCCACCGCTCGACACGGCCCAGAAGCCCACACCCGACATCAGTGTGACACGTGAGCAGGGATGGGCTTTTCCAACGTAAGTTTTTATCTGACCACACGTTTCGATCTGTTCTTGTAAGAGGCTGGCAAACAGCTAGCTGGGAAACCCTCGGCCCCCCTCCCGGCCCCAGAGGGGGCACAGGGTCTCGAGGTCTAGAAGGCAGCTCGGGCCCAAAGGAGTCATGGCGTTCAGGTCCATCCCTTCAGAATTAGTGTTCTGAGACCAAATCCATATTGAGGACTGCAAGACTGTGCAAGAAAGCCCCAGAGGCGTCAGGAGAGAAAGCTGAGATGCTGAGCAGCCCGAGGCAGGGACAACAACCCTACCCTCGGGGACCCGCGCTGGTGTCGGTCGCCTCCACCAGGCTCCCGGCGCCTGCACTCTGCAGTAAGCAAAATACAGACTTAGGTTTACCTAAACAAGGTGAAGACACACATCCCTGTGCAACCTGTCCAGAAGTTCCAGCGGAAAGCCCCAACAAACGACAGGGTCACAGCTGTGAAGACATGCGGGGCCACTCACCTAGAGGGTGAACTGGCGGTGGCTCCCAGCCACCTCGCTCATACACAATGTACCTCTAGATAACGTGGGAACACGGAAAACAGAGCCTTCCGATCGCGTGCTGAAGTGATCACCCATGTTTAGCAGGACATGGGATAAGCATGAATGCCGGACGGACGATGAGGCGGGATGAGCTTGGGGCTGATCGCCCTTACATAAAATGCGGAAACGTGAAGCCAGAACTGAAGAGACACTTCCCTGCATACCAACATGGTTTTTTCTTTACTGGCATTCATAAATTTACTGTATTTTTTTCTTAGGTAATGAAATAGTGTCAAAGTTTGGGTTTACTGATCTCACATTTTAAAAGTTGCTTAGAAAATGCAGGACCCTTCTTCTTGGAAAGCACTGTAATGGTATCTGTACCTCTGTAGGCACCACTGTCCGTATCTCTCATTATCGGGCCACGCACACTTCTGAGCTCTTATTACAAAGTCACGACTTACAAAGTTGGTGCAGAGCCATTGTCTGTGAGGATGAGTCTGGGATGTTGCTGGATTGTAATGGGAGAGCTGGAGCCTGACCCTGAGCTTGCTGAGGACACGCTCGGTGGGCGCATCTCAGAGAGATAGTCGGGAGCGGAATCCACTTGGAGGGGCAGCTGGTGACTGTGGATGTCGCCAGTGACGGGGGGGTCCATGACACCACAAGTGAGGATGTGTGAGAGGCTGCAGTCATCGCAAGCACATCTGAGTGGGAACGAAGGACAGTTACCCAGAGAGCCGAGCGAGGTCAGCCCGTGCTGTCAGGCTCAGCGCCTCTGCCGAGGTCGTGGCTCCCACAGGCTCACCTTCTCCTGTAGTTGCAGTTGGGGCAGTCGGGCAGACTCAGCCGGGAGGACAGCACGTGCCTCATGGTGTCCGTGAAGTTGTTCTCACTGGCGACTGCTTTCTTATTGGTCAGCTAGAGGAAACCATCAAGCCAGAGGTTAACTTTGCAAGACATGCCCCCAGTCAGGTGGTTCAACTTCTCCATGATCATGGCAGTGCGGGCCACGGTCACTCGGAAGGCGGAGGCCACGGCTTCCTAGAGCGGGACGGGGCCAGGACGGGGCAGAGCCGAAGTGCACGGCAGCCGCCGGCCTGAGCCTCACAAAGGCCCGGGAGCGGGAGGCGCCGGCACCTGACCGGCAGGCGCCCAGCCTTTACCTGGAATCAGCTGTGTGCTCGGTTCTCACTAGGGACCAGGAGCGCAGAGCTAAACCACGGCCCCTCGGGAGCTTAGACCCTGGAAGAGGAAACCATGATGTGGGAAGGGCCCAGAGGAAGCGGTGTTGGTAATTCTGTCCGGGTCGGGGACAGAGCACAGAGCTAGGGATCACTGAAACACCTCTGGAAGGCCTGGCTGACCCTGGGCCGAGCAGGAGGGAGTCCTGGGATGTTGGGGGATGGGACGGGGGTGTGTGTGTGTGCCTCACAGGATGGCCTGGAGGCCCACAGGCCCACACCCACACAGCCGCAGCACCAGAGTGCCCACGAGTTACAAGGCATCTGTGACACATGACAGAAGCAGGCAGCTGGGAGGATGGCCAGCAGGAACGAGGACTGACACGTGAAGGGTAGAGGCCCAGGAGCTAACTACCCGTTGACACGGCAAGCATGTGGATTTCAGAGAAGAAACCTACAGACCAGCTCTGGCCATGGGATGGGTGGTGTAGAAGGGCCGTGTGGCAGGCGAGAAGGCACACGGGAAGGGTGGGGGTGGGAGGACGTGAGCAAGCCCTGTGTGGGTGGAGACCGCAGGGGTGAGGACACCCAAAGGAAGGCCAGGGCTGGGGGCACGACGATGACAGATGCTAGCTTATGGAGAATCAAGAATCTTTACAGAGTCAAGTTTCCAAAGCCGAGCGCCCCGAGGCCATCGGGGCCCCCAGCCAGCCACAGCAAGGTGCAGAGGGGTAAGGGTGGGCCTGTGGGGAAGGGGGGAGCGAGCTGCATTGTCAGCAGCTGCACTGAAAGCTCAGATGTAGGGAGGCCTGTGAATCGGGCCCGAGGGGAGGGGGCCGGCTTCCAGCTCCGGGACTTGACAGCCCAGCTGCACCCCAGGAGACCAGAGAGCAGGGACTTGGAGCTGAGGGCTAGTGCGGGTCACTCAATTTATGGGATTTTCCTTGAGAAATACAGAAGAGAAGGAAATGGATAAGGGAGACTAGTTTATCAAAGATAAACAACACTCTGAAGAGCAGGCCCACAGCATGGCCTTGAAATGGTGGTGTTTCCCTGCGCAGGTGTGCAGCACCCCCCCCCCCCGCCCAAGCCTCACCTGTTCCTCAATGAATCGCCTCTGTTTGAAAAGCTCCCAGTCCTCCGTCAGCATGCGCTGCTTGGTCTTCATTGTCATCTGGGAAGGAGATGCAGACAAGACCTTAGTGCCAGCAGAGCCAGCCCGGCCTGTGAGAGGGGAGATCCCAGAACAGGGCCCGAGACACACTCCCCTGCAGACAGGAAGGCCCGACACGTGGCACACAGGGAGGAGCTCCCACTTAAAAAAGAAGTGAAGATCCCAGAGCTGCAGCTGCCCTTGCGGTGAGGGAGATTCAGCCTGCGGCCCACCACGGGCCTGGCCAGTGCCCGGGATAAAACGAGAGGAGCCCTGAGCAAGAGGAAGCCCCCGGGCCGCCTGAGCTGCAGACCGTGCACGACTCCACCCCACGGGGTCCCTGGCAGAGTCAAAGGCACAGAGAACAGGCAGGCGGGGGGCCAGCAGCTGGGGGACAGGGCAGGGCTGGGCAGGGTGGGTGCGCCGCTGAACTGGACCCTTAGCAAGGGTTAAAATGACACGCTCCCGGTTATGTATATTTTACCACAGTTAAAAAGGAGCCAAACTGAGAGGAATAGGAAATTAAGAAGGGGCTCAAGCTATAGTTTTATTGTGGCGGGGGAGGCTACAAAACTACTACATCTCGATGTGTATCTACATGTGTTCTTGTAATTCCTGAAAACTTAAGAATAATTCCTAACAAGACAAATATGAGATATGTATCTCCCAAATTATTAGAACGAAAAAGGAAGGGGGATGTATTTAATCCCACAGGCAAGAAAATACTTTCAATAAACCCTCCAAAACAAGTGTAATTTCAAAAAATAAATTCAAGCATTAAAAAAAAAATTACAGTTTAAACTAGGAGAGAAGAAATCAAGGTTGAAATTACAGCCCACGGAAATCACTAACAACAGAAGCCCCACAAAATCAATTTTATAAGAGGCACCCAACACACAGAAGAACACGTAAGGGCTTCAACGTGTTTCTGAGAAAACAAAACAGAGCAAAAAAGTGAAAAGTATGTGTTCCATGTAAGAAGTCAAAGGAACAAAACAAAATGAGAAACCAATAAAGCAGGAAGTAAAGTAAAAGAAATTATTGGGAAACTAAAGAAGCAAATGTGCTCGACCAAACCCCAAATACAGGTTCCCCAGACTCCCTCCTGGGCCGACCCACAGAAGGAAAGGCCCCCCAGGAAAAGTGGGCACGAGCCAGGACGCGTCCGGGCAGCGGCGGCTTCCTTCAGCCCACATGGAAAGTATCTGCACAACACAGACTTTCACCTGCACGGCAACGCTGCGAGCAGGGGGTGCATGGGCTCGCCACCGGACAGCCCAGACTTCGGCTTCTCTGGATGTGTCCGCAGCTCGGAGGCACCCCGCCCTTTGCCGCCCTCCCGGCCGAGGGCAGGCCATGGGAGCCCAGCAGCGCTCCTGTGGCCACTGGTCCCCCACTGTCATCACTCCCCTCTGAGCACAAGCCCGTCATCACCCCGTCTCCACAATGTGGACAATCTCTTAGACAAACATCAATCTGTGGAACTCACTCAAGAGAGAGGAACCCCAAAAGAGACAAAGTGTAGTGTGAACTGAAAAGGTGCTACAAGACCCGTAGTCCCCGTTCTTCCTCCTGCAAAAACAGAGCACGCCCCAGGGGTTAGCGTGGAATCTAGCAACACTTTATGGGACAGAAACTTTAAACTATTCCTGAAAATTTAAAAAAAATGGAAAGTTTCTCAATGCATTCTTTGAGACTAGCACAACCTTCATACAAAATACACAAGGCCTTCAGAGACAGAATACTCCACGATGCCTCAGAATACAAACCCAAAAATCTGAAATAAAATATTAGCTTCTTAAATCCAATAATGGATTAACAGAACATGTATCATAGTCGAATAGACTTTAATCCCAGGAACCCAAGCATGTCCCTAAATTAGGAAACCTAATGTCTTACTTGATAGAGAAAAAGACACAAAAGAAAAACCATATAATCAAATTCAATACCTATTTTTTACAAAAATCATAACTTAAATAAGTTAGAAAAAAGAAAAGTTCCTTAATTTGCTAAAAACTCACCAACGCTCATGGGAGGCATGTGACTTCATGGCCAGCGCACAGCTGACCCCGGGAAGCCAGAGCAGCACACGGGGCCGCCAGCTGCGCTCCTTCGCGACAAGCCGAGGGCTCTAACTGAAGCCAAACCGTGCGAATGCCGGAGAAGGTAAGACAAAACTATTCCTCGTAGGAGACGTGGCTTCTAGAAAGCAGCTGACTCAGGGCGCTGGGTGGAACGCCAACAGCCGGACAGCCCCGACCCCAGGAGCCCCAGGTATAAAGACGGCGGCAAGCGCACCAACTGTGAGACCATCAGGCCCCAAAGAAAACACAAGCTCAACACAGAAACGTGCACCATCTTCTTGGACGGGAAGACTCCACGGTGGTGCCAGCTGTCCCATCACATCACTATGTCTGTCACTTTCAGGAAAAACATTTTCCTCTTACAAGCGGTAATTATGGTTGCATGTTTAAAAAATGATTTTTGGGGGGGTGCCTGGGGGGCTTCGTCAGCTGAGCATCGGACTCTTGGTCTCAGCTCAGGTCTTGATCTTGGGCTCGTGAACTCCAGCGCCATGTCTGGCTCACTGGGCATGGAGCCTACTTAAAGTAAAATAAAATCTTAAAAGATTTTCAATTAGCTAGATATTAGGAAAGGCAGCAACTTATTTTAGTCCAGAACTTGGTGCAGAGCTGTCGGACCGTTAACATCAGCAGAACACGCCTCTTTGACTCCCTCCTCACATCCTCTGGGATTGACTTTTCCCTAGACTTAGGTGCCTGCTACGTACGAGTCAAATAACAAATAAAGGATACATTTTGTTTGCTTGTTTACTTATTTATTTGAGACAGAAAGAGTGGGAGAGAGAGCATGAGCTGGGGGAGGGGCAGAGGCAGACTCCCCACTGAGCAAGGAGCCCAATGCAGGATTCGATCCCACGACCCTGCGATCGTGACCTGAGCCAAAGGCAGCTGCTTAACCCTCTGAGCCACCCAGGCGCCCCTCCAAGGATACATTTTAAAAAGCAAGCAAAACAAGTGACTTCAAAACTGGCACCCCTGTCCCACGTTCATACTTATTTATGAACAAGCAATTATTTACGCTATTCTGAGACCTCGGAATTACTAATAATTTCTAAGCTACTACTTGATTAGAAGCGACTGATGTCTAATCCAAGGATTCCAGAATGACTGGTGCCCTCTGGATGCTGCGAAAATTGCTCAGTTTCCTTAATCTGTGTTCATGGCATCATGGTTTCTTGATGGGTGACTGAAAATAATACACTTTCTGGTTGCTTTAGTAAGGACGATGGTTTTGTTCTTTGTGGGAGGAAAAAAAGATGGAAAAGACCTTTGTTTTTGTTTTTCTTATCGTGGTAAAATACACGTAACATAAAATTGATCACCTTAACCATTTTTTAAAAAAGATTTTATTTACTCATTTGAGAGAGAGAGAGAAAGAGCGAGCAAGCAAGCTTGGGGGTGGAGAGGGAAAGGCGGAGGGAGAGGGAGAAGGAGAAGCAGGCTGTCCGCCGAGCAGGGAGCCCAGTGCAGGGCTCGATCCCAGGAAGCTAGGACCACGACCCGAGCTGAAGGCAGACATCGAAGCGACTGAGCCCCCCCAGGCACCCCCTCACCTCAGCCACTTTTGTGCAAACATCCCCACCATCCCTCTCCAGAACTTTCTCTTCTTCCCCAACTGAAACTCTGTCCCCATGAAAACTCTGTCCCCGTTCTCCCCTTCCCTAGTCCCTGGTCCCCGTGAGTTACACTTTCTCTCTCTAGGGGTCTGACTACTGTAGGGACCCTCATATAAGTGGAGTTTTACATGTCATTTGTTTAGTTCACTTAGAGTAGCTTCTTTAATATTTTTATGTCTTCGGGATGCCTGGGTGGCTCAGTTGGTTGGGCGACTGCCTTCGGCTCAGGTCATGATCCCGGAGACCCAGGATCGAGCCCCACATCGGGCTGCCTGCTCGGCGGGAAGCCTGCTTCTCCCTCTCTCACTCCCCCTGCTTGTGTTCCCTCTCTGGCTGTATTTCTGTCTGTCAAATAAATAAAATCTTAAAAAATATATATATATTTTTACGTCTTCCATTTAGGTCCTTTTCCACCCTGAGTAAATTTCTGTATATGGTGTGAGGCAAAGCTCCAATGTCAATCTCTTGCACAGGATGTGAGGTTTCCCAGCACTGCCTTTTCCCTCGGAGTTGTCTTGGCACCCTCGCGGAACATCACATGACCACATACAGGAGGGTCCATCTTTATGACGACTCCACACTGTTGTGATTACTGTACCTGTGTAGTCAGTTTCAAAATCAGAAAGTGTGAGTCCTGCAGATTGCTTGTTCTTTTTCCAGATTGTTCCGGCTATTCTGGGTCCCCTGAGATTGCATATGAATTTTAAGATGGGTTTTTCTATTTCTACAAAAATGACTTTAAGATTTTGACAGGTATTGCTGTGAGTGTGTAGACCATTTAGTGAACACAGACATTTCAATACCATGAAGTCGTCCAATGAACATGGGATGTGCTTCCTCTTATGTCTTTCTTTTTTAACTTTTAAAAAGATTTCTTTATTTCAGAGAGAGAGAGAGTGAGCTCAAGCATGAGCAGAGGGAGGGGCAGAGGAAAAAGGAGACATCCTACTGAGCAGGGAGCCTGATGCGGGGCTCGATCCTAGGACCCTGGGATCATGACCTGAGCCAGAGGCAGACGCTTCACTGACTGAGCCACCCAGGTGCCCCTCTTCTTTAATTTCTTTCAGAAACATTTAATAATTTTCATTGTACAAGTCCCCTACCTCCTTGAGTGAATTAATTTATAAGTATTTTACTCTTGATACTGTTGTAAATGGGATCGCTTTTGTAACTTCTTTTGCAGATTGTTCATTGACATACAGAAATGCCACTTTCTGTGCACTTCCTTCCTGATGCTCTGCTGAATTCAATTATTCTTTTTTTTTTTTTAAGATTTTATTTATTTATTTGACAAAGAGAGAGATCACAAGTAGGCAGAGAGGCAGGCAGAGAGAGAGGAGGAAGCAGGCTCCCTGCTGAGCAGAGAACCCGATGCGGGTCTCGATCCCAGGACCCTGAGATCATGACCTGAGTCGAAGGCAGAGGCTTAAGCCTCTGAGCCACCCAGGCACGCCCTGAATTCAATTATTCTAACAGCTTTTACTTTTTTTTTTTTTAAGTCTTTCTACACATAAGATTCTATCTCTGCAGAAATAATTTTACTTCTTCTGTCCCAATTTGGATGTCTTTTATTTATTTTTCTTGCCTACTTTTCTTTCCTTTATCTTCTTGCCTAACTGCTCTGAGGAGACCGCCCAGGACCATGTGGGATGGAAGGGGTGAGCAGCCCTGCCTCGTTCCGCATCTCAGAGCAAATGCTTCCAGTCTTTCCCCGCTGAGTACGATGTTTCCTGCGGGTTTTCATCTATGGCTCTTACCATGTGGAGGCAGCTTCCTTCTGTTCCAGTTTGTTGAGTGTTTTTATCATGAAAGAGTGTTAAATAGCATCAAATAAGTTTGGGGCATCAATTAAGATCCTGTGGTTTTTTACCCCCTCCATTGTGTTGATGTGGCATATTACATTGAGCACTTTTTCATGTAGTGACCCATACCTGCATTCCAGAAATCAATCCCACTTGGTCGTGGTGATACAGTCCTTTTAATTGCTGGATTCTGTTTGCCAGCATCCTGCTGAGGATCCTGCATCACTGCTCATCATAAACGTTGGTCTACAGTTTTCTTTACAGTCTCTGTCTGACTTCAGCATCAGGGTAATGCTGGCCTCACAGAATGAGTTGGGAAGCTTCTCTCCCCTTCAATTTTTGGGAAAAGTTGGGGAAGGATTGGTGTTAATTCTTCTTTAAATGTTTGGTAGAATTCACCTGTGAAGCCATCAGGTCCTGGGTTTTGCTCTGCTGGGAGATTTTTTTTTAAACATTATTTATTTGTTTGTTTGTTTATTTATGAGAGAGAGAGAGAGAGAAAGAGAGAATACAAGCAGGGGGAGCAGGAGCCAGAAGGAGAGGCAGAAGCAGGCTCTCCGCTGAGCAGAGACCCCGATGTAGGACTTGATCCCAGGACTCTGGGATCATGACCTGAGCCGAAGGCATAATATTAACTGACTGAGCCACCCAGGCGCCCCTGTTGGGAGATTTTTGATTACTGATGCAGTCTCCTTGCGCGTCCGATGTCTATTCAGACTTTCTGCGTCTCCATGATGCGGTCTTGGCGGGTTCTGGGTTTCCAGGAATCTGTCCCCTTATCTAAGTTACCCGATTTGCTGGAGTACAACTGTTCACGGTACTCTCTGACAATCCTTTTTATTTCTGTAGAATCGGTAACAACATTCCCGCTTCATTTCTGACTTTAGTAATCAGAATCTCTTCTTTTTTCTTAGCATATAAAGCTAAAGGTTTGTCGGCTTTTTCATGATCTTAAAGAGCAAACGTTTGATTTCACTAATTTTCCTCTATTCCCTACTTTGTTGATTTGCTCTAATCTTTAGGTTTAGTTTGTCTTTTTTCCCTAGATCCTTAAGTTGCCAAGTTAGATTGCTGATCTAACACCTTTCCTGCTTTTTACTGTAAGCACTTAGAGCTGTAAGAAGATATACTTTTAATGAAATAAGTTTTCAGCTTTATTTTTTAAAGTAAGACTGTATTTTCCTTGCTAGAGAAAACAAGCATACTGTTACTTTTACACATACCCCATTTTCGTCAGAATAGCAGTGATAACACTGTGTATCATAGTCCTAAATAGACATTTAACTTCAGGTACAAATACATGAAGAAAATCCGAAGGTCTCAATCTTAGCAAAGTCTCAGTCTCTCCTTTATCCTAAGAGTTGTCTTGGGGCATTTATATAAAGTGTTCAGCCCCAGTTTGAAACCAGAGAAACGAAGAAAGGATTTCTGAAACCAGAACTGCATTTCTACCCGTCACACCCGTAAAGTGAGATGAGGAAGAGCCCGTGGGGTCCGCAGTAAGGCAGGGTGCACACAGCCCTGACCCAAACCCCAGAGGGGCGCGGGGGCGGGGGGCGCAGTCAGTTAAGCATCCAACTCTTGGCATCAGCTCAGGTCATGATCTGGGTCGTGGGATCGAGCCCCACGTGAGGCTCTGCACTCAGCACAGAGTCTGCTTGAGGGTCTCTCTCCCTCTGCCCCCATCCCCGCGCTCTCTTCTAAAATAAACAAATAAACCTTAAAAAAAAAAAAGTTTGCACAGAGCTCCGTCAGTACTCCCCCATCACTCCTTACACCCTGCTACCTCGCAAGGGCTGTTCCGAACGCCTCCTCCTCTGCCCCAGCCTCCCGTGGCTTCCGAAAGGCAGGCAGGCTGGGAGGCCCTCTGCAAGTCCTGCTGTGTCCCCAGGAGGCTCCTGCTGACCAGCGCCCCTGCCCTTCAGCCCCACCCCCCCCAGGAATGCCCTGCCTTCTGGGTCTTCCTCCATCCCTGTCGGCTACCTGCCAAGCACAACCAACCCCGTTCTGTCTGTGCTCCCTCTCTAGTTAGAGACAGAGAAGGGGCTCTGAGCAGCAGAGCATCACGTGAACAGTTCCTGAAATTACAAGGCTCGGCAATTGCCCGAGGCCCCAGGGGCTCTCGCAGGGGGCACTGAGCCAGGGGGCAGGCAGCCTATGCAGGTGACACCGGGGGTGGCCAGGCCAATGCTGACCCGATGAACAGCCATGGCCACGCCCAGGCATGAAGGCCACCACGGCACAGGGCCTCACCTCCAGTCTCCTCCCACCTGTACCTCCCTGTCCCCTGGGCACATGTGCCTTACCCACGGCAGGTCCTGGCGGCACCCGCTTACCTGCTCGTCGACGTAGGCATCGATCCTCCGCTGGCACCCCAGCCACTCCTCGGCCACCCTGCGCAGCTCCTCCTCGGAGCGCTGGTACCGCTGCAGTAAGATGCTGTATGTGTCCTCGTTGCACGTGTCGTGTGTTGTGCTTCCCAGCCTAGGGAGAGAGGCACTTCAGTAGAAGAAAGGAGCCCAAAGGCTCTGGACCAGAGACCAGAGGTCTGCTTCTGTTTGTCACTTCCTCTCCCAATGTGACGAAGATGGGACAGCACCACACACCACACCAGGCTGCTACGAGGGATCAGCAAATACAGGTGCAGGGCACCCCAGGACGGAATCTGGCATAAAGGAGAAGCTCGAAGACCTCAGAGCTCCCAGAGGAAAAAGCCAGTGGTGAGTAAGACTGTTCTACAAGACGAAGGCCTTGGGGCGCTGGGGTGGCTCAGACAGCTAGGTGTCTGACTCTTGGTTTCAGCTCAGGCCATAATCTCAGGGTCATGAGATCACACCCCACACTGGGCTCTGCACTCAGCTCGGAGTCCGGTAGAGATTTTCTCTCTCCCTGTGCCTCTCCCCCAACTCCCTCTCTCCGTAAATAAATAAATAGGGCCCAGAAGTTCAGTTCACACCTATTTTTCCCCACTGATATACACTGACCCAGAGAAAACATAGCATCTAATGGGAAATACAAAACTTGGGACTTGGATTTCAAATTAAGTGAAACAGAAACTTTGATCCAATCAAAGATATATTTTATAGTTTTATTTATTCTATATTATTTAAGAAAGTTGGCAAGACAGTAAGTGAGAAAATGAACCAAAAACAAGACACACAAACAGTAAGCGATGAGGAAAACACCTAGACTTCCAGGAAAGAGAATATGGGGCAGGAGGTGGCCTGGGGAGAGCAGGAAGCACGCAGGATGGCGGGGACAAAGGGGTGAGCGGATTAATACACCATCGGAAACTGCTCATTTTTTGAATATCTAAATAAATATATTAACGCTAGAACCAAAACAAGTGTAAGAAACTGACAAGAAACTTCAAAACCAAGACGACAGTTACAGTGGCTCAGGGGGAACAAGGCCACGTGCACGACGACCATCAGTGTCGACAGAAAGACCCTGGGAGCCACACGGTGGGGCTGACAGGAGACTGCTGGGCTTACCTACACACAGGGGCCCCAGACAGCTGGCACCGGTCACAAAGCTTATCAGTGCATCTCTTCATTCACAGGGACGTTACTCACACGTGCGTTTTGAAACGAACTGTGCCCGCGTTAAGCAAAGACACGACTACGGCATCATGTTTAGACATGTTTGTGTGCAGTGGATGTAAGAAAATCTAGAAGGAGCACCCAGTCGTCTGTAGTGCCTATTTCTCTTCAAGATTTTATTTTCAGAGTTTCACCGTATCACAATCTAATAATTTTATAATAAATAATGAAGCAATTTTACAATCAGGACCCTTTCGATGGGCACCAACGGCTCCCTCTCCTTTCCCATGTCCGCCCGTGGATGGACCCCACTTGTGACCACTGTGTAACAGGGAGAGCCTGCAGGTAGACTCACAGCTGCTGCAGCTACCTGCACACGTGTCCAACTGTGAGACACACGCCGAGGAGGGAGCAGGCAGAGGCCAGGCCTAACCGAACAGGGGTTTGGGGGAGGCCAGAGACAGGAGAGAAATCGATACTGACCCGCAGCAACTGAGGCTCTCTCAAACACCAAGGCTGTCCTTCTAAGGCTGTTTCTGCTCGGCTCCGGACAGCCCCTGGGTGGCCCTCGGGCCCAAGACCACAGCCCGCGGGCAGCCGCTTTCTCCCCATTCCTGCTTCCACAACCTTACTTGTTACAGACGGATTGTCACGCTTCATGCAAAGCCCGCCTTCAACATAATGCCACCCTGCCCCTCGCGTACCACGTGGAAAACAGGGATGTCAATGGGACCGGCATCTGCTTGGCACACGCTCCTGGTCCCCTCCTACTGGAAGGGAACTGCTCTCCTATACCGTGATACAGGTTCCATTTTGAGCCAATGGAGAGCAAAGCAGCCGGGGGTCCTGGGACATCGTGGATGGGGTGATCAGAGCCCAATGTGTAGACAAAGGGCTTATATTTAAACCAAGCTGGGCTGGAATCCAGACAGAAAACAAGGAATGTCCTCATGGTCGCATGACATGAGTGGTTCGGCAAACGGGTTACTGTCTAAATATTCCCTCTGTGAACACATGAGCACCGTGGACAGACCCTCCCGGTAAGGTCTCCTACAAACAGCGTGCATGTACAACCCAACGGGGATGAAATAAAGTCAGTTTTGGCAAGTTTACTCACAAGCCTAATTCAACATCTCCCTAACAATGATTAACATATATTGGAAATAAAAGCCAACTGGGCAATCACTAATAATACCCACAACGGCAAAGAAGCAGGCAGTGAGCCTCCTGGTCTTGCCAGAGGCATAGACACAAGTCTGACGAGGCTTCTGGACCCCACCACCAGTTCTCAGGCCTCAGAGAGAAAGCCTGTGTGGTGCTCCCGGAGCACACACGCTGTAGGGCCCAGACCCTGGGCCTCACTGGAGGGCTGACGGTTGAAGTCGTCCAACAGATAAACTGTAAGGGAAAAAGGGATGCGGTGGGAGGCCTGCAGGTTAAAGAATTACAAGAGACGGGGCACCTGGGTGGCTCAGTTGGTTAAGCCTCTGCCTTCAGCTCAGGTCATGATCCCGGAGACCCGGGATCGAGCCCCACATCGGGCTCCCCCCTCTCTGGCTGTGTTTCCCTCTGTCAAATAAATAAATAAAATCTTAAAAAAAAAAAAAAAGAATTACGAGAGACGGGAAGAGAAGGGGTGGGAGTCGTTGCTTGACAGTGACAGATCTCTGTCTGGGGTGATGAGCAAAGCTTTGGAAACAGACACTGGTGATCGCTGGTCAATACTGTGAATGTAATTATCCTCCGGAATTGTACAGTTAAACGTGGTTAAAACGGCAAGCTTCATGTTATATATATTTCACAGCAATTTTCAAAAATTAGTAATGTAACATCAATAGCCATCGATTTATAAGACTTTAAATGAGTGAACTGTAACAGTATATAAGTTATATTTCAGCAAAGGTGTTTAAAAAAGGAGAAATAGCTTCCCTGAACTCATCAGTTCTTTACATGAGGTTAAAAAAACAAAACACAGGGCGCCTGGGTGGCTCAGTTGGTTAAGCGACTGCCTTCGGCTCAGGTCATGATCCCGGAGACCTGGGATCGAGTCCCAACATCGGGCTCCCTGCTCGGTGGGAGGCCTGCCTCTCCCTCTCTCACTCCCCCTGCTTGTGTTCCCTCTCTAGCTGTGTTTCTCTCTGTCAAATAAATAATAAAAAAATCTTAAAAAAAAAACAAAACACAGAAAATACATCAAAACAAAAAGCAGGCAAGCCTGTGGAAAGGCACACTTGAGTAACAGGAGAATGAACAAGGAAGGAGGGTGACCCCCGTGGCAGGAGGAGCTGACTTCCCGGGGCCGCGGCCGAGCTCAAAGTGAAAAAGCCCTTCAGCCCCACATCTACCCACTCGTCTCTGTATCTGCATCTTACCATAATAACAAAGCCAAACAACACAGCCAGAGACCAGGGGTCCGTATGAAAACACTCCCAACTAGAGAGTCCCCGTGCCACAGCGGCAGTCCTTCCTTTAGGGCTGGTATTTGTGTGTAACTTGCCCCAACCTGTTACACGCTGTTCAGTGGGTATCTGTACCCTAGAAGCTCAGACCTGAATTACCACTGGGTCTGACAAGGGAATGTCACAGGGAACCCAAGGGAACTGTCCTTTATGGTGTCACCAGCTCCCATCAGGAATGCTCTGCTTGCCTCCTCCCCGGCTCTGTCCCTGTCTCTACTTCCCTCGCTCCCTCACCTGTCCCCAAGAGTCCTCCTTCAGCTCGACCCCAGAAATAACATTCAGGACGCCTGGGTGGCTCAGCTGGTTAAGCCTCTGCCTTCAGCTCAGGTCATGATCCCGGAGACCCGGGATCGAGTCCCACATCGGGCTCCCTGCTCGGCGGGAAGCCTGCTTCCCCCTCTCTCACTCCCCATGCTTGTGTTCCCTCTCTCTCTGTGTTTCTGTCCATCGAATAAAAAAAATAAAATCTTAAAAAACAAAACAAAACAAACAAAAAAAAACCAACCTGACATTCAAGATTAAAACGCTCCCAATCTTTCGGAGTCTGACCATCATTTGCAATGACTGATTAAGAAACCCCAAACCAGGGGCACCTCGGTGGCTCCGTCAGTGGCGCTATGACCCTTGACTTCAGTCGGGTCTGGCTCACGAGGCTGTGAGAGCGTCAGGCCCCACACTCTAGAAAGGGAGGGACAGAGGGAATGAGAGAGAAGGGGATCAATCTGGAACTAAGGCGCAGCCAAGTGGCAGGGCACATTTCAGGTTCCTGTCACTCATGCCCAGTTGATGATGGGCCCATCAAACTAACTGGCTCACCAGAAAAAAAAACAAAAAAAACCACCAGGCCCTAGAATCTTGTGTAAGAAGGCCTACCTTCCTAAGAAGCAGATTTTTTTCATAAAAAGTGCCTTTGGTGGTTGTAAACATCAGTGACTAGGGACAAAACCATGTTCCGCATTTCAAGCCCATGACTCTGAATACTCTTGTGACCCTTTCTTCGGTGGAGGTGAAAGCCAGAGGACAGAGCAGACACAGAAGGGACGGGTAGGCCGGGAACGGGCGGTGGGGAAGGGGACGCTGCGAGGGTCAGAGGCCAAGCAGAGCACCGGCCAGAGCCACCGCACACCGTGTTCTGGTCTCTCTGCCCCATCACCTTGACCCAACTGCTTCTCCAGAGGGGAGGCTGTGAGGTGGGAACGGTCGTGACCCCTTGGATTAGATTCAGGAACATGGGGAACGGAGACTAGGCTGAAACATGGGTTTCAAGAGAAAACAAATGACTGGTCTGGAAGTCAACTACAATAATCGTTTATTTACTTAAAAATAACTTCCATTCTTTGTGAGTCTGGTCCAAATAAATGTCAGCGTGTAAGGGCCCACGTCGCCAGAGCGACTCCCAGTCAGCAACGGGCCCAACTCTGAGACCAGAGCAGAAAACAAGGGCGAGGCAGACCAAGGGCGAGGCAGACCAGGTGCGAGCGCCCAATCCGTAAACACACACGTGTGACCTCCCGGGCCCTGACCCACGGAGACAACGCTCACGCGAGGCCGTGCAGGACCGCACTCGGCTGGTGGCCTGCGGCTCCGCCCCGTGAAAGCTGGCCTGAGAGACTGAGCGGGGTCGCTCTGGCCACAGACACGGCCCTGACCGCCCAGTGTGATTCTCGATGCTCGGCGCCCAGTACAGCTTTGCTGGACCTTCGCCTTTGCATCAGCCTCGTTCCTTTGATCACGGACCCTTTAAGCACAGACATTTAAACAAAGATGAGCACGGTCTGTGTTCTGAAGTGTCTCTCGCACAGGACCATGTTTCTATGCAGTTAAGTCCGTGGGAACAGAAGCACCACGTGGCAGAACCGTGGAAGCAGGCACTGGGCTCAAGTCCCTTGTCCCGTCCCCCCCACAGCAGGGCGGGCGCTGGGCTCAAGTCCCTCGTCCCGCCCCCCCCCCACAGCAGGGCGGGTGCTGGGCTCAAGTCCCTCGTCGTCCCCCCCACCCCACCCCCGACAGCAGGGCAGACGGCCCCGGCCCCGGCACGCGCAAGCCCAGGGCTTCCCTGCAGCACTGAGCAGCGGCCGCAGGGCCAACAAAGGCACGGAGGGAATGCGCAGACACACCCATCCCTGCCCTCCGCACCCAGGAGCCCCGGGCACCGTCAGGCCCCTTCTGGAGCCGTCCCCCGCCTCGGACGCTCCCTCCCCATCTCCCCTGCACACCCAAGTGTCACAGCCGTCTGGCCAAACCTGAGACTCATCAAAGTAAAACTCCATGTTTGCCACAGCTTTTCCTCATTCACGAGGAATTCGGGGTGTTAGATCTCAGGGGCTTTACTACCGGGTTTGTCGTTTTCAAGTGTAATCGTGGTGTTCCTGGGATTCTGAGTGGGCACCCGCCACGCGACAGGGAGGACGCGGGCCGACGACGCGCACGCACCTGAGCTGCGACAGCAGGGCGGGCAAGCTGCTCTGCAGAAGCGGCTCCGAGAAGACCAGGCTCTCAAACACATGCTTGTTGTGCAGCTCCCACGTCACCTGGAACTTCTTCAGGTGCTCGTTTTCCTAGTTTAGAAAAGAAGTAAGTGGAAGACGTCCTGAACTGATGAAGACTAAGGACTGCCCAGAAGGACCCTCCCCTCCAGCCCTGTTTGCAGGCCCCAAACACTCTGCAGCCAAGGGGCCACGAGCTGACCTCTGGCCCAGGAGCTGACCTCTGGCCACATGTGCGCGGGACCCCAACCTCCTCCCTTCCAAACCCCTCCCACAGAGGCAGGGGGCAAGACACGCACAGAGGCGAAACAGAGACAGAGAGAAACGAGTGCACATACGTGTTGGTCACTCTTTACATGGTGCTTCCAGAATGCACCGAAGCCCTACTCTTCAAACAACTGAAATGCGTACAAATCCTCTGACGTCAAAGGGCAACCGTCTTCCTGTCCACCCTGAGAAGTCTCCCACTCTGGTGGGTGCGGATGACTTCTCCACCAGCGACACGCCATGGAAGGTCGGGGCTTTCCTCTCCCGAATACACAGGGGCTAACTCGGCAGTGACTTTAAATAGCGTCTAAACCTTTGGGAGCATCCTGGCCATCACAGAGAGTGATGCCAATAGAAACATCCGTCTGCCCTCAACGCACGGCGACCAGGATAGAGAGGCTGCCTTTCCCGGGCGCACGTCTTGCTACAAGGACAGGCGTGCGGGCCTCCACGCAGCCACCTGGAAGCTGCGTGATGCTGCAGGCCTCCTCATGTGGCAGTCATCTTACATCCTTGGGTACGTGTTCCCTCCCTAAGCCACTGACAGCTGGAGGGACTGCTTAACATTCAGAGCAACACTCCGTGCAGTGGGTCCCTCACGGTGAAGACGCCTACCATCTGGCCCAGCTGTCCGCGAGATCACACCCGCAGACATCTGCCCACAACCTGCACGCGAGGACCCCACTGCTCTGCCTGGTGACTGGCTGGAACAGGGGCTGAGAGCATGCGTGAAAATGAGCACTTCCTGCTCCTGAACCCAAGCAGGGAGGCAGAGCTGAAGGCACAGCGGCGGCACAAACGGACAAGGGACCCGTGACAGCTGCCGAGAACCCCGAGCCCACACTTCTTCCACAGAGGCCGCTCCCACTGGCCCAGGTGTGCACTTCGCCACACCCTGCCATTCCTTGGTACCAGAGAGCTGACTGTGGAGCTGATACACTGCACTCGATTTCCGCAACGAGAACCTCGCCGAGAACGTAGGAAGGCCGTGGCCACAGACGACATGGTGACCACATCGCGTGTCAGACGTCAGCAAAGACCACTCTGCAGGCACTGGCCCAGGTCCAGTAAGGCCCCCGCTCTGCGGGAGTCACCAGGGCCCAGAGGAGTAGGCAGTGATCGGATTTATGATTCATGTCTGCAACAACGCACACACAGGAGTAAGGCAGCAGCTCGACCAGCGCCCCTGCCAGCTGACGGAGGGTCCCGGGGAGGTGGCTCAGGAGAGGTGAGGGCTTGCCTGCCTGCCTGCAGGGCGGGGCACACAGGTCTGGCTTTTGGGGTCTTGTTACTACAGGTGCCTGGGTGAAGGCTGACTTAGGAAGATGTTCCGTTTTAATGAAATCTGACATCATACTTCCAAATGAGGCACGCGAGAGAAAGAGCACAGCCCAAACTCATTTCCCAGCCTAAAATCAACTTGGGAAAACGTCTAGTGCTGGCAACAGAGTACTTCCGGCAGGCCAGGCAGGGCTTAGTGCTCGCCAGGGTCCTCCCATTAGCGCCCTCGGCAAGCCTGACCTGGGTGCTGCCAGGCTCCACTCGCGGGCCAGGAAGAGCCCACAGAGGCAGACCCATGAGCGCGGGGCGGCGCGGAGGGGGACTTCAGGGGGCCGAGGGGACGTGCAGTCACAGGTGCTAGGAGAGGGGGGCGCCTGAGCGGGAGCACGGCCGAGACTACGCACCGCATGAGCAGGAGGCATGGAGAACAAGCCTGCCAATGACTCAAGCTCAGGCTTTTCTATCCACACTAGTTCGACTTTTCACATCCAACTGCAAAAAGGTTTTTGGGGGTCTGGAAGGAGAAAGGGGAGATGTTTAGAATCAGGCTCTACAACAGACCTTGACACATACCAGGCCAGTCAAGATGCTTCTGTCCTTACGGAGGGAAATGCAGATTTCGTCATTACTGCCGCCCTGGCAGAGCGTTTCCCAGGTGGTGGGAAGCACAACCTATGCGCGCTCAATTCTAGTTTAATATTTGAAATAATTTCCCCCCAGGATAAAACTGTAATGATTTCTTTACAACTCTAGGGTCGAGGCCCAGGAACTCCAATTAGAGTACTGGCTCCCTAGACTCCTCTCCCATCACCCCTCTCTGTCCCTTATATCCTCAGTCCTACGTTTTTTTCCTAAAATAAATTTTTAAAATTTATCAGCCTGTTTGATCCCCAGGGTGGTACAGAATAAACCCACAAGTGCACTTCCCATGAAAGTCATGTTTTTAAAAACACCTTTCTATGTCTAAATGTACTCTCTGGGCTCTGCAGAATCAGGGAAACGGGGGGGGGGGGGGCGGACGACACACGGACCTGTTTCCAGAGAAGCCGGTTGAGAAGGCAAAGAATTAGCCACTGTTTAAGGAAAACAACAGACCTGATTTGTGGCCAATCATAAAATATGAGCTTACAAGCAAAGATCTAAATCACAGAAAACTTGAATCGGCCACTGTGGCCTTGAAGCTTCTCCGTTCCGGTGAGGAGCAGCAGCGACAGTGACAAAGGCCACAACAAAGGCCACCTGCATACCCGATACCGACAGGAAGATCTGCGCGAAACTCCTCGGTGAGCCGGTATATTCCCAGGGGCCACCGTATGATGGTGGGCAGCCATGTGCAGGCAGCCCCGTTCCCCGCGAGGGCTCGGTCAGCTCAGGGGCCGGCTCGCAGACCCTGCAGTGCACCTCACCATTCAGCCCCTGGGCTCCAGTGCGCGCCCAGAGAACGGCTGAAGATGCTATTAAGATACTCCTCCCTTTGCCAAATCCGTTATCTGCAGGAGGCAGAATTTTCGTCAACAACTCCAGCCAAAGCAACCTAGGACTGCAGCATGAGTGCAGAAGCAGCGATGAGGACCTACATGCCCTCTATTGAGCCAGAAACTAAGGAGACTTGCAAAAATGTTAAAGCTGCCCTTCTTCTTACTAAGTATGTTTTGGAAAACAGTCCTTTTTGGGGGCACCTGGGTGGCGAACGTCTGCCTTCGGCTCAGGTCATGGTCCCAGGGTCCTGGGATCGAGTCTCGCATCAGGCTCCCTGCTCGGTGGGGAGCCTGCTTCTCCCTCTCCACCCCCACCACCCTGCTTGTGCTCTTGCACTCTCAAATAAATAAAATCTTTAAAAAAAAAAATCTATTTTATTTAAAAATATGTGCTGTTTTTGTTATGTAATGAGATTATTTTAAAAGTGATTTAATAATTAAGTTTTAAATTTCTTTTAATTTCAACACAGCAAATATCGATAGGTAACATCTACACACACAGAAGCCCTTCGGAGTCCTCAGTTTCTGAGTTTCAAGGGCCCCAACGTCCAAAAGATGTTGGGAACTACTACCTTGAGATACTGAGTTTAGCTGTACCTTAACTGAGGTCTGTTAATTCTCAGTACCGCAGGGATCGCGGGGTGGGCCTGACGGGAGGTTGTTTTTAACTTTGTGAGCCTTGCTGGATTTTGATTTGAACACTCCAACCATAAAGGATCCTCAAGGGAACCGGGAAGGTTTAATACAGACTGGGCATAAGAGGAGGAAGCCACAGCGAGCTCTGTGGGCCTGACAGGGTGCTGGGGGGGCCAAGCGGCCGTCTTGGCACTGCAGAGTCCCCAGCAGCCCACCAACAGCACCTGCTGAAACCACACGCCCAGGTGGCAGCTGGCTTATGAGGACAAAGCTTCTGGGAGGCTGTACTCTGCGCCCACCCACCCGAGAGCGCAGTGGGCACAGGGCCTCCGTCACCCCACACGAGCGGCCGTCTGTGGGCCGAGCACTGTGCGCCGAGGCCACTCGGGCCAGACCTAGGCTGTACCCCGTCTCCCAGGGTCAGGTGTTCCTGCAGTGAATGCTGCCTTTGGCGCACACGAATTTCTCACGATTCCAGCTTTCAGTCTGTTTTTCACCCCCAAAGCTTCTTGACTTTCCTGCCACCTCAGCAGCACCTTGTAGGAGCTTTTATCTAGTTCAGCTGACGTGATCCGGGAATTCTGTTATTTCCCGCAAAGGAAGGATTTCAGGGTGTCTCATCTGCTGTACCACTGGAAACCAAAGTGAGCCCCTCTGTGTATCATGAAGGTGACATTAATCACTAACAAACAACTATATTTTGTTCCTAGCGTTAACGAGTTTTTTCCCAAACCACAAGAAAGTATTTCTACGTAAACTGCTGAGAACTGGCTCCAGTAAGCAGGGTTGAAATCAATTCCTGTTTGCTTCAAAAACCGCGCCCCCCTCTGCCTGCCTGAGGAGGGCCTGGGTGCAGGTGCCGCCTGGGGCAGGCTGGCGCGCCCTCACTGCTCGGCACGAGGTTCGGGAGGCTGGGATGCGCTCTCCACCTCAGCGGACTCGGGAGGGTCCTAGGGTGCGGTCCGGAGGTGGTGGCGCAGGCTGCGACCTTCTGAAGAACGGGTGCCTTCGGGTGCCTTCGGGGAGTCAAGGAGGGAGAGGGAAAGCTGCGTGCGGGGTGACATGAGGGAGTGGGGCGCCGGAGGCCCGCCGGGCCCTGCTGGGGACACAGGCATGCCGTCGCAGACCCTCATCTCGACGCGGCACAGCTGGCCCTCCACACACGGCAGCTCCTCTTCTCACAACGTGTGCTTTCCTCCAGGCTGTCGGGAGTCAGTCACGGGCACAGCAGGGTCTCCTGCAGCGATGTCTGAGGAAGGCCGGGGACCCCCCCCCCCCGAGACTACATGCAAAATCATGTGTCTGTAAACTTCCCTGGCGAGAAGGTCTGTCAATTTCAGAATCCCATAAAGAGCATTACATTTAAAACCTTAGGAACTACTGTTGCTGTATTTGTTTCAAAATGCAGTTTAACCAGTAAGAAAGTCCCCAAAGCTAGTCCCGGGAAGTATCATTTAACAGCTAACTTGAGATAATGGCGAACAAGTCCACAGACTATCAGCAAATCGGTGTTCCCCTAACAGTGTGGAAAGCCTGAACAACTGGTGTCTTGGGGAGCATGGTCTCCCCGAACCGGCTGGCAGGGCGCCCGGCCTGGCTGCCTCCCCAGAGCTGTGATTCGACCACACGCCTCCTTGCACCCGCGTGGCCTAACTTCCCTCACGAGGTGGCCAGAGACCGTAAGAACACACCTGCTCGTCTCTTTCATTGGGGCTGCCACCCAGGATGGGGACAGGGGTGGGGAGGGCTCTTACCGGGCTCCGGGGGCCGCCCGCGACCCGGGCTGGGCTGCGGAAGCAGGTGCTCTACACAGGAGCCACCCCTTTACGCGTGCGCACTGACGACAGAGTTAAGCTTACGGCACAAACCACTTCTCTCTCTTCTCCCAACTAACACCCGCACTGGTCCTCGCCTTGTGTCGCTCCCTAGGCCTCAAGCTCTCTAGCCTGTATTTCCATGACGTGTCACGCAACCCGTCCATCCCACGGCACAGCCCAGGGAGGAGAGAAAGGGGAGAGGCGCCTGAACGCCGCACAGGACGGGCCCACGACAGCGCCCGAGATCGACGCAGCAGCCTCGCGCCACCCCAGCCGACCACCGCCGTCCTCTCCAGGTCTTCCCAACAGAACCGGGGTCTTACCAGCGTGCCCAGGAAGGTGCTGATGGTGCGCGCCGCCTGGCAGAGGGCGCCGTACTCCTCGAGGAGGAGAGACACGAACTGGTGCGCCTGCGGAGGGCCCTGCAGGCCGGACGGCGCTTTCCCTTTGGACGCGGCCGCCAGCTGCCGGAGCAGTCGGACCTTCATCTCCAGCACATACTCTCTGGCTTGTTGCTCCAGCCGCTGGTACAGCTGGTAGGGGTCCCGCTCGCAAAGCCTGCACAGAGAAGAGACAGTCATGGCTCACCCCGACCTGCCGCGCACGGCCCTCTGCGGAACTGCAGCTGGAGAGCCACGTTCTGAAGCCTTTCCACGGGAGCCCACCCGACCGTGGCCACCGCCAGCGTCCTCTCAACACCCTGCGACAGGCGCCTTCGCGCCACTCTGTGGGGACAGAGGAGCCCCGGCACACACGGTGTCCAGAACCACGTCATCAGCCAGCAGTCCAGACCCCCAGTATTTACTCAAAACTGACTCTGCACTGGCACCGTGTCTCCCGCGGACTGCCCCCCTCATCACCGAGTTCCTCACTCTGAACACGGCGGTCCACGCAGGCCGGGGGAAAGGCCGAGAACTCACACAGCCGGCGGGTGGCAGAGCGCACACAGGGCCGCTCGGCGGCCGCGGGGCCAGGGAGGCGCTTCCTCGGGAGACGAAGACAATTAATGCTCAACGCCGCGTGTTAGGCAGAAAGTGACCATCCCAGCAGGGCTGATACTGGGCTTGGAAGACCCGCGAGCAGACTATCCTTGTCCTTCTTTCTAGGAATTCAGTATCTAACCCAAATGGGCTTGTATTATTTCTATCATCAGAGGAAACTGTAGAAACAGTATCTCTTAAGCTATCCCTCCAAAACAAAACTAAACAAAACAACCAATGAAAACGTGTAAAATCAAATCCCGAAACTGAAGAGAAGGGAAAAATTAATACATGCCCATCCACCAGGCCACAGGAGCAGTTAACATTTTTATGAATTTCTTTCCTAATTTGGAGAAAACCTACTAAAGTGGCCGCTTCTTCCAAGTGCGCACTTCTGAGTGGTCTGCAGACGGAGACCCAGGACCGCCGGGGCAAGGACAGCCTCTGTGTGTGAACTGCCTCCAGGAGGAAGCACCGGAGGCCAGCACTGCAGCAGACACAAGCCGCAAAACCTATCAAGCCACAGGTCCTGGATTTTACATAATGGATCCTGTTACCTTCCGGGCAGCACATTCAGTCAAAGAGAGAAGAATGTAAATTGCTCTCTAGTCCTGTTTTGTTGGTTTTTTAAAAAGGATTTTTATTTATGTGACAGAGAGAAACACAGCCAGAGAGGGAACACAAGCAGGGGGAGTGAGAGAGGGAGAAGCAGGCTTCCCGCCAAGCAGGGAGCCCGATGTGGGGCTCGATCCCGGGTCTCCGGGATCATGACCTGAGCCGAAGGCAGTCGCCTAACCAACTGAGCTACCCAGGCGCCCCTCTATTCCTGTTTTAACTTAGTGCACCACCTAAGTTATAAAGACAAGAAGCAAGTAAAACCCAGCAATGGAGCCTGGGAGCCCTTGCACAAAGTGTGGCCACAGAAACAATAGACCTGACGCAATTTCCGCTGGGCTCAGCACACTTCAGGAAGACACACTAGTTTCTCAGCAGAGCAATAAGAATTTTGATTACAACTGTCCCATGAAACAATGTATCTCACCTGTCAAAGGAAAGCCACAGAAGAGTCAAATGACAGAGGGACAGCCAAACTTACAAGCAGACCGGAGGCCTCGCAGCATGGCAAATTAAACACCCACTTTATTTTATTTCTTTGTCCATCTCAGTGCCTTAGAAACTCAATGAAATGGCCGCGTCGTCCTCACGCAAGTAGATTTTTTAAAGGGCGTGTGACCAAGAGGCAGAAATATGCCGACGGCACTGCCGTCACTCAACAAACACCGTTGTACGTGCACCGCAGGTTACTCTAAGGTGACCAAGCTGCAGCAGTGAAGAAGCCAAGGAAATAAACTCTCTGCCCTCACGATGCTATGGCACACTCACACGGGTAATGGAATTCTGGGTAATGGTAGGAACATAAAGAAAAAGGCAGCAAGGGGATAAAGAGTGATGGCAGGGAGACGCCTGGGGTCTTACACAGGACGGCCTCTTTGAGAAGGTGACTCTGAAGAGTAATCTGAACAATGGAAGGGAGAAAAAAACAAGCCTGAGAAAGGAAGAACATGGCCGACAGAGAGAAGAGCAAATGCAAAGGCTCTGTGGCAGGAGGGAGCGTGGCCAGCAGCGGAAGGATGGGAGCCAGCACAGCTAAGAGGCAGTGAAGAACCGTCTGAGGGCAGCACAGAGCAGGACCGTTCAGGCTGCCAAGGGCCACAGAGAGGAGGAAAGGGTTAGCACCTGTACGGACTCCCAGAAACGGGCTTTACAAACATCCCTCTCCTGATGTGTATCGGCCTGTAAACAACAAACACAGCCGTGCTCCTGGACGTGAGGGCGAGTACCGTGTCCCTGATACAGACACACTTCCTGCGGGGGGTGGGACACTGCCACGTCCCTAACAGTGTGTCTCACCACCAGGGTAATGCCGTTTCCCAAATCCCAGCAGTCCCGTTACCAGCTGTATACTCCGTGCCACAACACCTCTGCCGGTACCAGCACGGGCCGAGCGTGTCCCTTCAGCTGCCTCTTCGTGGTTGGCCTATGAGGTCATGGGCCCGAGCAGCAGGTTCTATGGTTTTTCCTCAGACTCACAGTAAACCCAACTTCTAGAAGAGGCGCACAGCATCCAGAGCCGTGTCCTGTGACACTCGGCGCTCACCAGGCAAGCCCTGAACACGCTGGCTGGATCCACTCGCTAGTTAACAGAACCCAAGGCCGAGCACTGTTCCTAGCTCTCACCTGTGCAGCAGCTACGAGTCTGAGACCCCCCTTCAAAATGTGAGACAAAGAAACCAAAAGGAGAATTGATCCATGAAGTGTCTAGCTCAAACTGATCTCCTTTATCTGGAAGATTTCAAAACAGAGAAGAAAGATGCTACGAACTCTAAGAAGGAATAGCAGCTCTGCCCACCTCAAACTCGGGACTGTCACCAGGCACACGGTGTGTGCTGAGGAGCAGACGTGGGGTCAGGAGCCCCTCCTGGCTGAGAGACGCCTGCTCGGACGGGCCTGGCCGCAGCAGGTGCTCCGCTGCCTGACCTCGGGGGAAGTGTCTTCTCACCTCAACAGTGGGGTAACCGCCTGTCATCCTGGGGCTGATTACAAGCAAGAAGGCTTGAGAAAGTGCTCAGGACCATCCCTGGCACAGTCGGGACTCAGAAAGTAGTGCTACGGTCAGTCTCAACACTAAGAAAGGACAGAAACGTGTCGATTCACTTGTTTATTATATAGGCAGTAAGCATCAGAATGAGAACTTGAAACTTGACCCAGAGGGCCTGCTTCCAGCAGTCTGTCTCCCGAAGATGGGCAGCGCTGGGGGGGG